>RJWH01000775.1:0-164627 GCA_004363575.1 Solenodon paradoxus | reverse complement strand
GTGGAGCGGAAGGGTCAAGTTGTTTGTCATCTGACCATGGCCAAAAGAGGGCAGCAGAGGGTCACAGACTAGAGGCGATTTGACATGATGGGGAGACTGGTGAGACAATACAAGATTCTAAGTGACTTTGGGTGCCAGGCATAAGGGACCTGTTCCTGCCTGAAGCTAGTACTGTAAGGGGAGGATTAGCAGGGAAAGAATTGAGAAATCGCCGGGTTTGAAGAGGATATTTAAAGAAACATCAGAATCATAGAACCAGGAACAGAGCCGAAAGCAAGGTATTTGCTTCTTGGTTAGGAGGTAATTTGTAATGATTGTGTTTTTACTGCCAAGAACATCCTTTGAAACCCAAGCCAAGTCTCCACTCTGTTTCTTACGTAAGGGCTATGGGAGTGTGGCCTTGAAAGTGTGACCTGTCTGTCACAGGAAGGAGGGGTGAAGGAATGGGAACATTTCGCCCAGTGAAAAGTGGCTGCAGGTGCACAGAGAGATGCTTCAGGTACACCCTGGAAGGCCTGCCTTTTCAAAGTGAATCCATTCCCTATATTCTGATGCCTACAGAGGAGAACAGCTGGGACTGAGAGTGGGAATGGCAGGAAGAGTGATTCCAATGCTCATTAAGAACTTTCTTTCCTTGCTTCATCCCATGTGAGTCACCACCTTGGTCTGTTACATCAGAGCCACGCCGACTTCCTTTCAGTTACTAAACATACCAAGTTTCTTGCTACATCATTGCTTGCACAGTTAGATTTTCATCATCTGTCAGCTCTTGTTATTTCCTAAAAGAGCCTTTTCCTGACTGTCCTCTGTTATTGTCTATTACAGTATCAAAAGCTCACTGCTTTTAGAACACCCATCGCCATTCATCATTATGAGTTCCTCCCTTCTTTTCTCTCTCTCTCTCTCTCTCTCTCTCTCTCTCTCTCTCTCTCTCTCTCTCTCTCTCTCTCTCTCCCTCCCTCTCTGCCTCTCTCCCCCTCTCCCTCTCTCTCTCCTCTCTCTCCCTCTCTCCCTCTCTCCCCTCTGTTTTCCCCTCATAGGAAAGGTCTACCTGTGTTTTGCTCCCCCTTGCATACCCAGCATCTAATATAATATCTGACTTATATTTGATACACATTTGCTGGACAAATATCCTGAAGAGGTTGCCTTTGGAGAGACAGAGTCGCCCATCTTGGAAGGTTTTCAATATGGACTGCACACACTATTGGCCAAGATGTTATATAAAGGATTCAAGAGTCAGATGAATTTTTATATAAAATTACATTTGAAGTAAGTTTCTGTCACTCAATTCTAATAATTTCATGAAATGAAGAGTGTAAAATTAATGACTCTAAAATGGAGACAATAATGAGTCCATTGCTCATCAATATGAAAAGGAAAGAAAATAAATGTGACTGGCTGATTAGAGAGTAATGAAGATCTTGCCAAATCATTAATAAAAGTAGAAAATGAAATTTGTAGGAAATATAGACCTTAAATAAGTCAGAATAGGGTAAGTTCCTAGAGAAATATTTAGGGATTAATACAAAAATAAATCTGCAAATAACTACTTTATTCTCGTTGTATCTTTAACAGCTAGATCATTATCTGGCACATAGTAAATGAACAATACATATTTGCTGAATAAACAGGCAAACTTTTAGGAAACATACCACTTTATCTATCATTAATCGATCAGCAATAAAGTCTGCATCAGATCATCCTGTTTGCTTGTTATTATTTTCCCATTTACAGCATTAAGACCTCCCTACAAATTATATACTTATATTGTCATGAAAATAGAGATAAAATGAAGTATCCATGAAGACAGAGAAATTTTGCGATATGCTAGAGAAATCTTAAAATCCTTGTACTTTTTGACTGGGTAATTAGTCCTCTAGAAATCTATTCTTAGAACATCTAAAGAGATCTACTGAAGGCTTTTTATATAAGAATCTTTATTGAGGCCTAATTTATAATACTGAAATGTTCAAAAAAACCAAATGTCTGACTATAAAGAATTGAATAAAGTATTGTATCATTATTAAAGCAAAATGTAATCATAATATTTAATGACATATTTAAATGTTTAAAATATATTATTAAGTGGAAACCACACATTATAAGAGAATATTTGTATAACATTCAATTTTAAATAACAATTATCAGGCACATCCTGGTGGAACAGTGGTTCAGTCTATCTTCTCTGAAGGACATAAGCCACATACCCTTGCGTTTGAGTCTCAGGTCTGGTGGGAAAAAGCCAGTGTAAACAACTAGATGGAAATGAAATAAAAATGCTTCTTCCTCCTTTGTGTGTGTAAAAAAAAAAAAAGCAAAACCGTTATCTGCTTCATAGAAAAATGACTAGATTATTTGTGAATATTTTTCATCTTTGTAGTGGTTATCTGTGAAATGGTGCTTTGCTCTAAATTTCAAATTTAATGAAGTATTATAAACATATTGATTACATAGAGAAACCAGGAAATGGGATTTATTAAAAAAATGTGACATGACTTTGAGTTTAAAAGGAAAGCTATGAGATATAAAGATAATATTCAGGGAGATATTGATGAAAATACTATTCAGTATTAACTATACTATAAATTATACTATAAAAATTCTAGTGGCCAAAGGCATGAAAATTTTACCATAAAATCACATTTGGTGAAGGACTATGAATAAAGAATGCTACTGGCCATAATTTCAGAATTTACCCCCCTACCCTTCTTTTTTTAAAGACTTTGTGATTATCTTTCAAACAACCCTCCAAATCTCTAAGTTTGACACCTTAGAGAATCTTACACTATTAGAGATGTAGGGAAACAGATCATCTGGTTCGTGTGCTTTCATTCCATGTCTAGGAACAGAGGAATGTTACATAATCTCACTGAAACAAAGTTGAAAGGTAGTGCTAGCTTTTTATTTCTCCTTTCTTCTATAATGTGCTATGTACATATGCCTGAAGATAATTTTGCAAACTTGTCTACCAGCATTTCCAGTTGAGTTTTGGTTGTTATTTTTAAGATCGGGAAGGACATTTTATGGTGAGAAAGGAATATTAAAGAGATTTTGCCTACTAGTCTATATTAAAATAGGACGTGTGTAACTCCTGGTTAACATACTTATTGAGGATCTCTGCACAAGAAGTGCTGATAAACCCGATTTTGGGGGAAGAGGACATATTAAATCTTTAGTATTCTACTGATTGTGGAAGATTCCCACCATGAGGCTTTAAGTGTGGTCTTTATCAATATTTTATTTAACTCCTTACCTCTTTTAATGAGAAACTTAATTAACTTTCTTATGATAAAAACTTACAGAAATTCTTGCTAAAATATCTTTGATCCAGAGTGGTTTCTGTCTCTTCTATAGCGGTATCACAAAGTGTTACAGAGTGGGCTAATTTGTGATTTAAATAAAGGGACTTTTAGATGAGCACTGTAAAGAGTTTTGCATTTAGTGAAAAAGGTATGGGCTTCATATTCCTTTATGTTATGTTATTCAATATCATCCTCAACCTTAGATAGAAATACTTAGAATTTAACTGAAATTACGCTTCTGTATAAATTGTTCTTTTTACCTAAATTATTTATTATGTAGACACTATATCTACCCTCTAATTGCTGTGGTGAACATTTCTTAGAAAATGTACCGAATAAAAATATTAAGAAAACAAACAATGAATTAATCTGAAATGTTGAGAATGTTGATTTCCCAGGTTTATGATGTTGTGATGGTCTAGGCACTCCAGCTGCAGTTTAGGAAATCATTTAGGAATAAAATCCTAAATAAAATTATTTAAAAATAAATCATTTAGTTGAGGCGTCACATTCTAGGTCTGGTGTTCAGCTTTGTAAGGCCAGAGACTTGGTTTTGTCAGAAGTCTGACATAATTAGACCCTAGGAAATTGCTTCATTTCAACAAAACGGAAAAAGATGTATAAACTAGAATATCAATTTACTCACTTGTAATGAGAAATATAGCTGTAGCTAGGACTGAATTACTCTTGTTAGCAGATCAGCATATTGTTTCCCTGTAGGCAATAGACAAAGGCTACAACATTTAATCAGAAGGCTCATTTTGTTGAAAATAAATGTGTTTAATTTTAGGGAGTGCCTCTCCTAAATTAAGGATGGACTAAATTAAGACTATAAAGATAGTGTTATGTCCTAGAGGATACATACCTACTGTATCTTTTGGCCAATTGTCTCCATCCCTGGATCTGCATTGACAATATTTTGTAACTAGTCCCTGTCTTTCTAAGGTCTATCGTGTCTATCTTCCATACTGTATTTTTAAATGCTTAAAAATTATTTCTCATCATTTTGATATTCCATACATACCCTGCACAAGGTTTATTGGTCACCTTGAGTCATTCACCTCCGAAGTTGTCCAAGCCACATACACCTGTGTTAAGAGCCGTGGGTCCAGGTAGGGGTAGTGGGGAGGGTGGTGGGAAACAACCAGTGTGACCAACTGAATAAAAAGAAAAATGCTTCTTCCTCTTCTCTCTTCCTGCCTGCCAACCTATTCACCTTCATGTCTACCAGCACCTTTTCTTAAAAAAAAAAAAAAAAAAAAAGATTTGCTGGTCATAATAATAGTGCAGGTTGTTGTCTAAGTAAATGAGCTCAGTCTCCTGAGATATTTCACTCTACATTTTAGATAAACTTACTACAAAAAACATAAATTATATTTTCTGGGTCAAATCAGTCTTGGGGTCAAATTAAGTTTACATCAACATTTTTTTGTGTTTTACCTGCACTCACTATTGTGTTTCCCATTCTTATCTTAAATCACCTTGTAACTATGTCTGGAAGCCCCTGGAGGGTGTTGAACTTTGAAGGACCCTGATGCCCATGAAGGAAGCTTTGCATTTTGAAGTTGTGCTTCAGGTTGGGCACAGCTGCTGCCCCTGCCTGATGTCCCTGGCACAGGATCCTGCTCTGAGAATGCAGTCTTCTGCACGTGCTGCCCTTCACTGCAGGCAGAACTTACTGCTGCAGGAACTCTGGCTAATAAGCCATGTTGCCGTAGGAGTGGAAGCAAATATAATGGAGTTAAAATATATCCTGATAGTGGCTAACATGAAATCAGAGGCTTCCGAGTAAAGTTAGACCCCGAGGGAGTGGGCTAACAGGGGTCAAGAAAATGGGTGACAAAAGGAAAGAAGAGCATTTTGGAGGCAGATAGAGAAAAGAGAAGAGAGAAAACAGAACAAAGAGATTTGGGTATCATTGCAAGAGGCTGGAGCAAATCTGATGTTTTTCTAGAGGATGCCTGTATTTGAATTAGAAAAAGGTTCCCCTAGCTCATGACAGGAATCCCTCCTCAGGGCAGAGGACACAGAGAGTAAGATTGGGATTTTCTGTTCTCATAACCCACTAGCCAAGTACATTTATTCAGGGTACAAATTTGACACGAATATGGAAAATGTTATAATTAAAGGAGACTGAATGTTTTTAAGAAAATAAACTTTTAATTTATATTATTAAGATATTTTATGTAGCAGCAGGAAACTCTTCTTACTTGGTGGTAAAAATAAGAAGAGTAATGTTTTAGAAATACTAAGTATAGATTATATTAGTATTGGTTATTTGAAGAAATATTGTGTTAATCCAACCACTCCCATCCGCAAGTGAATCATAACCAGGAGGTTATAACATTTCGTATTCTACCGGGTTTTATTTTCATAGTTGTGTTTTCCCTTTTTATTTCTCAACTTGAGGGATGCTTGTCAAGTCAACAAACAGTCAGGAGACCACTGTTACAGAAAATCAGCAATGTATGGTTTCTGTGCACCAATATTCCTGGACAATATTGCTTTTCCAGTATTTGCGACTAGTGGTCTGTTTTGGTCCTGACTAAAATGTTTTTCTTTCTCCTGAAAACTATTTAAAATGGAACTTCTGAATTATTTCTCTCTAGTTTTCAGTGCCCTCTAACATGAAGTGCTTTGGATTTAGCCCTGTGCAAAGGCAGAAGGTTCCTGAGAAAATCCAGTTAACTTGATGGTCAATTCCTTGAAGTACTCTAGCCTATCTGTATATGTGTGCGCATGCCTGCATATGTGTGTGTTCATATACTGCCCAGAAATGCCTGTATACATTTGTATGTATCATGTACACATGTATATATGCACTTGTATAGGTATAAACACGCCATATTTGCTGTGTAAATTACAAAAATGTAAAAAAAATTGAAGCGTCTTACTTCCGCATACATGGTTTGTACCTCGGAGAGAATTAGTTTCACTGCTTTGCAAATTCAAACTGTGAACATTTTCATTTGAGGTGAAATTTAGAGTTGGCTCTCAGCAGTGTATGCTAGAATTGTGATGCAATGGGGAAGTCCCTGGAGGGAGCATGGCAAAGAAAGAATTTTAATAGAGATGCATGCAAATGATAGGCCTGTAAACTGCAGAAAAATAGCTACTTCCATTCTCTAGCAAACTGATTTTCTGGACTCAGTTCAAATCAATTTCTAAATGGATATAGCCATTTCTAGGCAGCTTGAACTCCCCCCTGAATGTTTCTCTGCTGTAACTTTTCTTCAGCTAAATCTTCCTGCTTTTCAGATTTTGACTCATATCTCCTTTACCTTTCTGCAGTTAGCCTACCATGCCTCCTACTTCTTGGGCATCTACTTCCCCAGGAATTGGTTATGAAGTGCCTTCCCAGAAGTGTTCTTCTCTGTTTTGTTCTTGTCTACATCAAGATGGCAACTAGAAAGTGCTGGTTTTCATGTTTTAGCTGCTGATCATCCAGAAAAAAGGTAAAATAGAAAGGTAACACATGTGAAGAAGACATACATTTCTTAAATCTTCAGAAATTACTGCAAGCACATCTCTTATGCACAGATGGTACCTGGTGGTCCAGGTGAGTACCTGATGAGTTATACCTGAGCTTTAGACAACTAAGAGCACAGCATCTTCCTCCTACCAGCTATATTAATTTCATTTTGCAAACTCCCCTCTGTATCAACAATAATATAAGGATAGAAGCCTTTGATTTTTCACTGCAATCAATTGAATATTATTATTGATAAATTGATATTTTATTTCTTTGGACTCAGGTAATACTAGATATTCTTTCCATGTATTGATTTATTCTTGTTACTTCCTTTTTTTCCTAATTTTGGAATTAGGCTTTAGGTATAGTGACTTAGGTTTTGAATAGAATATTTGCAACAATGTGAGCTTGGATTTGAAATGTTGGAAAAAAATTTTGTAACATCCATGAAACTTCACCTAGTTTGCAATTTCCTGCTTTATCCCTTTTTTTGTTTTTTTGACGCATTTTAAATAACAAGATATTATAGTGCAAATTTGAGCTCTAAGTTGCTTATTGTTGTACGAGTGGGTTTATTGAGTTCTACAGCCCATATTGAAATAAAATATTGAACATTTTCTTGACACTAGATCAGATTATCAAGTTTCATTCTACTGGGCCTATACTAATTGATAGTATTCACTAACAATTTATGAAAGTGCAACCTTCATTATATAATGTTCAGCAATGAAATAACACTTGAAAGTTACTTTAGTATTTAATTATTAATTGGGTAGTTTGTCTTGGTAAGAATTTTGTAAAACAATTTTGTATAAAATTTTGTAAAAATAACCCCAAATCGTTATATAATAGTACTTGAAATATAAAATGCTCTTTTTCCAATTCTTGTCTCTAAGCAATTAAAATAAATGCTAGAATTAAAAACCACCTCATCATTGTGAATCAGATAAGAGGTAATACTCTCTTTTATTAAGTAGCATGAAAATTAGCATACAGAATAAATTAAAGCATCATGCAAATTAGACAAGGTAATAATAAGCTTCACTATGGTTTCCCAAAATCTATAGAGAGAAAGGTCAATGAGACCTAATAACAGATGGGACTTAGGGGGTCACATAATCCAACTATCCTTTGAGCTGGAAAGCATAACCATAACAGGAGAGTTTGTCTTTCCTAAAGTTTATTGGTGGTATATAGGGATACAGCACTTAAAACTTCCAAATTGAAAAGTGTATTAAACCATGCTGGTTGTAATCATTAACCTAACAAATTTTTAACATCTTTTCAACCTCATCATTATTACCATAAAATATATCTGGTGACAGTGAACCATAGTAGCTTAAAAACATACTTCATTATTATACATTAAAACAGTTCTTAAAGATCTTATTTCATTTAGTTCTTCTCCAGTTTTCAAATACACAAATGATTATTATAATTTGTAGTCTTAGAAAACATCTTAATGATCTGTTCTTTCCCTTGTCATTTTGCAGTGAAGTTATTCCTGCTGTTGATTTCATGTGAGTGCTGTTGGAGAGAGGGAGGAGTCAGTCACTTATTGTCAGTTTACACAAAGGGAAATATTTTCCACGGTGGTTATATTAGTCAAGGTTCTCCAGAGAAACAGAGCTAAAAGGGTACATACATACATGCAAAAACACAAACTTATATACATAGCATAAAATGCAAATATGCACACATACATAATGCACACAAACACACATACACCCACATATGGGGAGACTTGTTATAGGATTGGCTTACAATGTTAGGGTGCCTGAGAAACTCACTCAAGGAGAGGGAGAAGAGGGAAGATAAGTGGGGGGGAGGAGGGAGGGAGGGAAGGGGAGAAAGAGAGAGAGAATTCAATGTTTCTCTTCCTTTTTTAAAGAAAAGAGGAAGGAAGGTATATGAGAAAGCAGAGCAAGGAAGGAAGGAAGGAAGGAAGGAGGGAGGGAAGGAGGGAGTGAGGGAGGAGGAGAGGGAGGGTGGGAGGGAGGGAGGGAGAGAAGGAAGGAAGGAATGAAGGCCTGTTTGTTGGTGTGTTCTCTCTGACCCAGGGTGGTGAATCCAGATTCTTGGCCTTTACATGATATATGTCCCAACTGCCTGCTTGTACCTGAGCCACCGGTTTGCACCTTCTATCTTTTCGTTCCCTTTGTGCCCTCAGTAAATAGGAGAATACTAGTTCACACGGTGAGGATGGATCTACTTTACTCAGTCAATAGATGCTCTTAGAATTAATGTTTTACCAGGGATCCTGGCATCCTTTAACCCAGTCAAGCTGACGCAGAAAACTAAACCTCACAGTGGTTATGCTTTTGTTTTCAGAAACTGACATTGATTGAGGATAACTCTGAACTCAAAATTCTGGTGTCTACATTGTCCTATTGTTGAAAAATAATCTATCACTGAATCCAACCTTATCTCAATTTTATATAGCAGTTTGGTTGCCTGTCACTATCAATCAATGTTTCCATAGCTGTAACAATTCAGCCAATGTCATTCTAAGTCAGAAGGAAATAGCATTATCCCTAGACATTATTGCAATATGTTTCCAAAAGTATAGATCAATTTATAGGTTATATGAAGCATTTTTCACATTTATAGCCACTTAATTGTTGCTTTAATAGTGAAGTAAGCCTTGACTACAAACTGGATACCTTTGAGAGACTTATTTATGAGTAAAACGAGTTCTCCGTTTCAAAGACTCTGCGATGCCAATGTATATTTTAACTTGGCTTTGAGTTGCTCTCAACTGAAGATCTAAAACTAACATTACAGAAAGAATTTCAGTTTTCACAAGATTGTGAAATTTGATGACCATATATTTTACCACTGCGGCATTTTTTATTACCTTTCTATGTAGAGAATCTTGTCAATGTGAACTAAACAACATGTATCACCTGATGTTTTCCTCTAAAACGCATACTACTGAAAGAGAATGGCATATTCAGTTTTTCACAAAAATTATTACATTGCTTCCTGGTTCTCTTCTTCCATTTCCCAAGATTGACTAAATTTGGGGCAAGGGACAACCTGACTTACCCATAAATAAAAATACTGAATAAAACCTCACATTTCCTTAAACTCTGACTTTTTCCACACCTGATAAAGGTGTTGAATAAAAACTATAGAGAATAGAGAGAACATAAATCCAGTTATCTCTCAGAGGGCAATAAAGAAAATCTGGATTCTGTTTGTGCAATGGAAAAGTGAATACTTTTTTTTGAGCCCTACATTTGTGTTGGTTATTTCTTTGAATGAAAGAATTAATTCATCAATTGCCTCTCAACAGTTCACCACTCTTGATTATCAACTCAGAGACACAGCAAATATATACAAGGAAAATATTCATAGGCACTAGCTGGAATGAAAAGTTTGAAAGTAAAACATCAATGTATTCATTTTTTCTTTGCTTGTGTAAGCACAGTTGGCAATCATCTCTTGTCTTGCACCCAATACCAGGAGAAAATTTCTCCTTTTAATTTTCATTTCTCCAACAGGGAAGTTTATAAAGCTGACATTACATGTTTTTAATTTTGCCGGTCAAGTGGCTCACTTCCTGCCTGTATTGGCATTGTGTCAAATGTAAAGTAATGAAAATAATAGCACATGCTTGTGGTAGATTGATTGAATTAATGAGTATAATTAAGAGCAACACCTTTCTCCCACACTATAACTCGGGCCAGTCAAGAGATCTGCTTTTGGCCAATGGGATAATGGCAAGTTTGATGCAATTTGAGATTTGAAAATGTGTAATGTGTTTCTGCACTTTCTCTTGCTCCTTTGCCTTTATCATGAGAGCATTCCTGACCTAGAGGATAAGGCATGTGAATAGAGATAAAACAGCTCGCTCTGTTCAGCTAAGGCCCAAGGCATGTGACAGAACTCAGTTACGGTAATCAGAGCTGCCCGGGTGAACTGCAACTGATTGCAAATCATGAATGTGTCTGAATTCAACTGAACTGTGCAGCCAGTGCTACCAACTCGTGAACAAAGAAATGTGATTCTGACTTTATACCATAGCAATTGAATAGTGGTTTGTTAAGTAGTAGTAGTTAACTGATAAAATATTGCATTGTTCTTACTGTTTTATTTGATTTGGATATTGTTTTATTTGACAATGCACATGAATGGATTTTGTAAACTGTGAAGAAATACGGGTTAAAAAATCCTTAAGATCAATGAATTATTAGAAACGAAGATAAAAAAGAGTGACACATGTAGATTTTAGTTGTTTCTAGCATCCATCCAAGTGTTCACGTTACTCTGTCAACGCTTTTTATTGTTATTTTTCATAGTGGTGTGTGTGTGTGTGTGTGTGTGTGTGTGTGTGTGTGTATGTATGTGTGTGTGTTGGTCACTGATTAGCCCAAGTGGTTTAAATTTTCTTATAATTATTTTAAAAGGGAAATGGTAGAGAAAAACCCAATTCTAAAAATTAGATACAGAAGGTCACTAGTTTGTTTACTTAATACTTTAAGTGTAGAAATGTTCATTTTCAAGCAGTTAAGATGTTTTTCCCTCAGCAAGTTATTAATAGTTTGACTTGACTAAAGTCAAGTCTGAGAAAAATCCATGAAGATGATTATGTATTTGATATCATTTAACACTAATTTTGGAATATTTTTGTACTGCTGTTTTTTTAAAATAAATTAGTTGCTGAAAAAAATAAATGCAAAATGAGTCTTTAATTTTGAGTAGACTGTGCTCTAAAAGTGAATTTTAAAAAGTAGATTTTGGAGCACAATCTTTCAATATCAGCAATGATGTGTTCTGAGGGTACACGAGCCCATTTCACAACAATAATTTAACAATGGGAAACTTACATGGACCTGAGTTTGTTCTAGAAGGTAGAGATATTTTAATGACTTAAAACAATCCTGGTCCCATGGAACTTATATTCTGTTTGAGGGACAAAAATAAGCAAGGTACAGAATTAAATATGAAGCATGGTATCTGGCAATAAGTGCTATGGAGAAAAGCAAATTAGGGAAGAGGGGGTATGGGGTGTGACCATATGGTTGCAATTTTCACTTGATTGTAGAAATAGGCCAGCAGCTATCAACACACACACACAACAATGCTTTGTGGTGTGTGAAGGATTATTTATGGTGATTTGACCTTACTTTTCCTGCTTTATTCACCTTCCCTCAGACTATAGTTCTCAGTTTGGATTTGTCCTGATAAAAATAATAGATACAATGGGAATGAGTGAGGAGGGCACAATAGCATATGCAAGATAAGGGAGAAGTGGCAGGAAAATGAGAGGTAATGGCAAATACAAGGTAATTGTTGCTAGTCCCTCATCATAAGATATTACTCAGGGTAAATAGCAAGACATGGAATTTAGACTTATTTAGCTGGTAATGAATTTTTGTAATGAACTCAAAGGTGGGTGAATATGTGTGTTCAAGAGGAAAATATGAAGAATGTTACTAGTGAACTGGACTAAGAACTTCAAAAAGTCTTAATGATGTTATAATTACTCCAAAACACAGTGTTTATAGCAGCAGTTTTATTTTGCTCGTGGTTTTGACAGTCAAGCATTAATTTCCCTGGGGACACAAGTCCCACTTACAAGATATCTCATGTACTTGACCAGGAAATTGCTTCTGACTGCTGTCTGGGAACTCAGCAGGACTTCAGTCAGGGACCTTAGTTCTTTTTTTTTTTTTTTGTGGGTTTCTGCATGGGTTCACTGAGCTTCCTCGCAGCATGGTGGCCAGCTTGCAAAAGTAAGTGTTCCAATATTGTATGATATACTTCCATACAGAACCCACAAAAACTGATCTCATAGAAAAAGAGTAGAATAGTGGTTATGAGACATTAGGGTTGGGGTAATTGGGGAGATGGTGAAGGGTGTAAACTTGTAATGAGAACATGAGTAAGTTCTAAAGAGCTAGTGATTATAGTCAGCAGCATGTATTATATGCTTTGAGAGTGCTGAGAAACAAGATATTAAATGTTCTCACTACAAAAATAAATGATAATTATATGACATAATAGAGCTGTTAGCTAAAGCTATGGTATAAATCATATTGCAATATATGCATCTACCAAATCAATATATTGTACATCTTAAACTTACACAAAGTTTTATGCAAATTGAATTGAAAAGAAAAAGTAGTGTTCAAAGAGATGTACAGCAGGTATCTTAGTTTCACAAGGTGTCTATGTTCAGGAGTAGGTCTAGTGTCACCTCTTCAGCATTCTAGTCCATTAAAAAAAGTCCCAGAGCACACATGAAGTCAAAGGAAGGGGCATAGACTCCCACCATTCATGCTTGAATTAAAATGCTAAAGGAAAAATATGTGATATTCTGTGTGCTATTAATTGGTAAGAATTTGTAAGTTTTAAGACTCTGGCTTACTGTGTCCAACGCAGTAGCTGAGGTTGTCATTATGCAAGCCAATTTAGTGAATTGAGCAATGATTTTGTATTGCTCAATTTCGGAAGGGAAGTGTGAAAGATGTTTTCCCAAAATCAAGAAAGAATAGACTGCACAGCGCCTTTGCTATGTGTATTGTTTCATGCTAAGTCGTCTCTGCTACTTCCCCAAAGCTATTTTCTTTTCATTGCAGATATGCTTGACTGACCAACTGGACACTGGCTGTAAAAATCAGAGGGGGAGAAATTGCTTTAGTTCAAAGGCAGGAAAGACTGTTTACTCCAATGTGGGCCAGTAAGCTGCAGGTACTGAGGCCGCTACTTGTTGGGGTTTCCTGAACAAATCTGATAGCCTGTAAAGACAAGACAGGCTTAAGGCCAAGTTACAGGGTAGAACTGTCAGAAGAGTTTTAAAAGTGAGTCATGCAGCGTTGATTTTAATTCAATGTTGTGCTTAGGTATGGAAAAGCCATTCATCATTATTTCACTGATAAAACTAAGCTCAGCAGGAGTAAAGCCTTATGTGGCTCATGGAAAACTTGCTTTTTATTTTTGTCTGTATTGGTTAATACTGCTTAGAGAAAGGTCTGCAGGGATTTTAAAAAAAAGTTCTGAAGAGCAAAAGTTGATCAATGTGTCTGAAAGCCAAAGGGGACTGACAACTCAAGGCTGCCTGTAGATAAGAGTACTCCCTGCATAAAGCAGTAATTCCTCTTTATCTAGAGGGTAAGGAGGAATTTTCAGTGTGGAATGCTCCCTAATTTTCCATACAAGATTAGAAAAAGCCCTCCTCTTGGATATCCCTCTGTGACGTTCTGAGGAATGAAAGGAAAATTTGCATTATGTATTTTTTTTCTAATTGCTTCCAAAATTATGGTGATAAAAGAAGAAGCACGAAGTTAGTGACTTTATTTATTGATTTATTTTAAGCAGCAGAGCTTAAAAAGTGTGTAAAGTGGCAATGTAATGGCAACTTAGCTGCCACCCTCTATTGGATAAGTTGGTTCATGTCAGAGGTCCGATAAATAAAAGTGCAGTGATGAGACTTGTGACAGTACCTTCCAATGACTTTACTTACAAGTCTTGAAAACTTTAATAAAACTCTGAAATCTAAAAAGTGGCAGAAAGGAGAGGAACTGACACAGTTAACTGGAGAGATTCCTTCCCTCCCTACTGCCTTTCTATTGATGATGAAGTATTTGCCTCCCGGTTCAGAGATACCTGGTCAGAACTCTGCAAATTACAATTCTTTTTGCCAGTTGGTTACCATTAAACACGATAGAGAGAAACTGGTAAGCTGAAGGACATCCTTGTAGGGACACTCGATTTTGAATATCACCACTGGTTCCAGTAACAGCAGGTCGTTCGGGTTCAGTTACCTTTTTTGCATTTCCTGAGCTGCCTCATTGAATCAGTCCAGATTACCAACACACTAGCTGGCTATCGAGTCCCAGATCTGCAGGGGTCCTCTTCTGAGGTTCAGGTACCAGTGGCAGCTGGCCAGATTCCCTTCTTAGAGGTCTCCATCTTGTTCCTTAGACATTCCTTCTAGGCTTCTTAGTTCTTAGTAACCTAGGACAATAGCTGCTTCTTGCAGTCTGCATTTTTGTGATCTGTTACTGCTCCTTGCCTTTTTACTCCTTTTAAATCATTCATTAATTCTTGTTATAAATAGTTGTTCAACTCAGTAGTGAGTGTAACTGTACCTGACACATCTATTTTTGCAAGAGTGCATACAATAGGCCTCAAGTCCCTCTGATTTTGTGATAGACGCTTAGAAGCTGAACTTTTGCAACTATTCCAAACTGAGATACAACAGGTCTTGCCATAGTGCTGTTGATAATCAATCAGCTAAGTTTGCTAAGAAAAGGAAACATGTTGGATTCTGCAGAGAGGTCATTATTTAACTTGCTTAGAATCTCTGGGCTCTGCCACGTATCTAAGGACCAAATCAAATTCTCCTTATAATCTCTCATCAAATTCTCTTTATAATCCTTTTATTCAACCCCTTTCTTTATCCAACTCTAAGTGCCATCTCATTGTATTTTGACCACATACATCCCCGAGAATTCCAGTTGGTTCTTCCTTACTGGTTATTATTCCTCTTATTAAGGGGTGAGTGAAGGAAATTGAATTAGGGGAGCAGGGGTGACCATACATTTTCTAAGTGGTTAGGGTCTAGTGCCATTAAGAAGACATGAAGCAGTGTGTCTAGATCACGGAGTAGTGATATTTAATTTACAGAGGATGTATCAGGAAACTCTTCCTGTAGGACGTACCTCTAAGTTGAATCTTGAAGGATGAGCTGGAGTTAACAAGATGAACGGAGTGGGGGCGAGGTGGAATAGGTTGCCAGAAAAAGATAAGATGCATCTCAATATCCAGGTAAGAGGAATAAATTTGTAACATTTTGGCAAATTATTACATAGCAGATGGGAAGGACACAATGAAATTGGCTTCTGTCATATCTATTTCCCAAGTGCAGAAAGACTCTCTGGGAACTGAACATTGTCGGTTTACAGAGATGCTCTTAAGTAAGCATGAGGATATATAGAATATTAATAGGTTTTTGTTTCGGCATATAATTTATAGTATCCTGTTTAGTAATTGTTAAGGGTAGACATAAATTTTTTTCACTTAAGACTAAATAGATACTGTTAAAGATTACTTTGTATTCACCAGCCATGACATGAACAACTTAATAGCTGCATAAACACATTAATAAAACTTTTAAAACACCATTATGTGTCAGGAAAATGGTACATTGAGAAAGGTATTCTATCTCAGAGAAGAGAGTTTTTTGTTTTTATTCTTCTATTTTCTTATATTCTCTTAAAAGATAATGAAGTTGCCATATCACCCCGAATTCTCATTTTCCCTATAGTACCTTCTTAACAAAATTTGGATGTAGGTTTGGCTATTATAAATCAATAATGATTTTCCATATATGATTGGGTGGCAGTCTTTTCAACAATCAGAGAGTTTGATCTGTGGTAAATGGTTTTTACCAATATTTTCCATTTGGGGGATGTTCAGCTCTGGACTTATTTCTTAGTTGTATTTGATTCTTGTTTGAAGGCAGTGGTCTGTATGAAGTGAATGAGACATTTCCACCCTCTCTGTCCATCTCAGCAAAATAAGATGATGAAGCTATGACACTGGCTTAGCAAACAGGTGTTATCTTGTAGAACTTGGAATTTTCAGCATGTGAAAACACACCACAGTAACTGCTAGAGTTGCGTGACCTTCCCTGGTGATCTTTAGCAGAGCCATTCAGAGCTCACTTGGTCCCTGTCAAGTTTTCAAATCTGGTCTTCCAGCAGTTCATAATATTCCAATAAATTACCGTTTAGCTTCAGATTCTTTGAGTCATTTCTCTTGTTTATAACCAATGCCAGATGCTATAGATGTTATTATTGAAGATGTAACAAAATATTACTTTTTGCCTTCATTCAAACTGATTGCTTTAAAGAAGTGCATATACTATAAAGTAGAATTTTGACCCACGAAAAGAGCATTTCTGTCTTTAATGTTAACCATCTGTGAACAAATTTCCCATTGGATACAAAGGTTTTGACAGTATTGTAAATGTCTGCAAGTGACACACACATTTTTGGCTGGAGATTTCTAAGTTTCCCCAGTGAATGTGATGAGCTGTCCAGATGGTGCCCTGATAGCCACTCAGCATAGTCCTTTAGCGATAACAATTAACAGCTAATTACATCTAATGCCTTGAAAGGAGTCCAGTAGCATTCGTCTGATCAGAAATCCATCCCTGGGTAGATACAGAAGAGAGAAAAGATTTCCCATATAGCCATCTGGATTTTTTTTCTCCTTGCTCTCACCATTGAAGAGGGTTTAGTGATCTCCATAGCTCCTTTTGGAGTGTCTATTTCTGCTTCTGGAAGCTGTATAGAGAGAGGGCCTAGCTTAATTAAAAAGAGAAAAATTGGCTTTTGTCTCATTAAAGGCAAAATCAAGTTGGTTGAAAATCTTCTGTTTGGACAGAGACCCTAGGAAAGCTTGGAAAACCTGCACCAACCTTTGTCGTGGTTCTAGCTGTTAAGACTACTATGACAAAACAAAGTTAGAACAAAATGCTTCAGCTAGTTAATTCAAAAATATATATATTGCTTCTCATATTTTTCTCCACAAACACAATTTCTCTTCAGATAGAATCATCTCAGGAAACAGGCATTATAATAAAACTTGATCAATTTACAAACGCTTAGTTCATGACAGTTGTAGTAGAAACTGACTTGGAGCATACATTCTTCAATGTATGTTATTTACTTTCCTGTTCAAGTGTCAACCCTGTCCACCAGACATGTATAAACAATGCCAGGTACTTCCTCAGTGGGAGACAACATCATGGAGAGATTTTCCATCTAGCAGCCATGTTTTGGTGCACTGTTTGCAGAACCCAGAATCTCAACTGGTGCATTATTTTAGGCAGAAGATGACCAAGGGTGAAGTATAATAAAATTACAGCTTTTTCCCTTTGGAAATGCCCTCAAAATATAGTGGAGGACTCAAAAACCTAAGACACCATAAATATGCTATTGCATCTCCCATTTTTGTCTTATAATTGAATCAAACTAAACCAATTGGATTTGAATTTCCGGGAAATGTAAATTTTGGAGACAAGAGGCAGTAAGACCAAGTTACTAAGTTTTGAAACTTGGTTGCATTAACGGCAGTAATCTAGAAGAAGGCTCTTCTTGCTTATGTCTGTGTATGCTTTTAAAAGCATAATATACTTTAATATATGTATGTTGTATTTTATAAGTTTATTTTCATAGGTTCTGCTATATAATGTTAAAAAAAAATCCTTTATGGGTGGATATTCTCTAATTTCAATTTGGTTCTTTTTGGATCCAAGTGTTTGTATTAGTCAATATAGGATAGATTAACACTAATTTCATGTTTATTAGTGTCTGTTGGGGGCTGTGCTTCATTAATACCCAGTCAGAATTATCTGAAATATTACCAATCAGTGAAAAAGAGTTTATAGTTTGTAGAGGAATAGAACACGGCAACAAATATTTCCGCTCATATTTTACTGATGAACTCAACTCACATCACTATACCTAAATTCAAGGGTGTAAAGAAACATTATTCTATTGTAGCCTGTAATGACAAAAATTAGAAATACTGGATATATTGGTAAGAAGCCTTGGCATAACATACGATTTGGAGGAGTTTTCATTCTTAATTTTGTTACAATATGAGACTACTATCTGCACTATTTCTAAATTTTGGAGGTTATTAAAGTTTGCTTAGTAATTGAATATATGATCAATTTTTGTGACTGCTTCATGTGTTCCTAGAGAAGGTATATTACCTATATTCAAAATATAGAATTTTACATGTATACTAATTACATATACTTTTATTTATGATATTTAGCTTTAAAAATATATCCTGTTCATTTGATTGATCATGAGCAGAGAAAAGAAAATAAAGCTCTATTTAAATATTTCTATTGATCTTTGTATCTTCTGTGATTTTTCCTTTATAAATGTTATTTGGTGCATTTATTAATAATCATTCATTATAAATGATCATTTTGTAATTATAAAGCACTCTATTTTTCTAATTTTATGTTTTTGTCCTCAAGTCAGCTTTGTTTTACATTAGCATTATATTGTCTGATGTCTTTTAAGCTGGCCTAGTCAATTACATTCCCCCACCACTAGCACATTACTGGTGACCTCCACTTTGCTTGCATTCGTCACTCTCTCTCCTTGAATGACTGTTTTCACTTGTCCAGAATATCACATCTAACTTTCTGTCTACCTTACTGGCTGCTAATATTTTCTTATCTCTTTTTTTGTTGTTTTTTTCTCACATCTTGAAAGCTCTAAAGTAGTTATTCCAACTATGATGCTTCAAATTAATGTTTCAAAACTTATACCTTAGAACCTCTTGACTTTTCTCTCTATGCTTTTTGATGATTCCATGTAGTCTCATGGCTGTAATACCATCTATATTGTATCAGGATCCAATCAGGAGACAGAAATTACACCAATCACTTGAATAGACAGAAATTAAGTGAAAGATAATTAACTTGGCATATATTTGCTGACTCTCTTACCAATAATTATCATTCTGAGGTACTCTATAGGGAACATTTTCAGTAAGTAGATTTTAAAGGGTAAGGGCTAAATACCTTCAGTATTATTCACCAGTATAATTTTTCTTTTCCCACATTTCTACTTATAAAAGCATGGTATATTTTGCTGAGTGTGTAGACTAGGCCAGCTACATTCTCGGCATTGGCACAGATTCTATAGCTTCTCTTTTTATTTTCTCTTGTTCATGTACTACTTATTGTTCTTTACTGTCATTAATGAGGTAAGATGGGAAGAGCAGAGAGAGAGGTGAGTTTGATTGTAGACAGAGAAATAAGCAAAGCCTATCAGACTATTTTGGTTCTAAGCTTCTCAGAATTATTTGGATAAGGCAAGAGATTCCCCTTTATGTCCCTAACAGTTCAACAGAATCTTCTACTAGACTTTGGAATAGAGGGTTAGCCAGGAAGGATATCTTCCTTTGTCATGCTTTAATTCCTCTATATCCAAGGAACCTTGAGAATTTGCATGTTGAAAGCAAAATTAACTGACTATATAGTTATAAGTGTGAACTGGAATCTCTTTTAACACCACTATTTTTTTCTAATGTCTTTGTTCAATTTTGAAAAGAAGAAAATGCAGATGACAATTAGAAGCAATGCTAATTTTTATTATATTTTTTCCTGACCTGGTATGGGATTTTTTTCTTTAAAAAAATTGACTATTGTACATTCTTTTCACTTTTATGAATTTTTCTACTCTCATGATATGTGATTATTGCAATGACTTACTCATGGAAATATGTTTTTAAAAAAATGTACTGACCAAAGAAATATCATGAATATAATCAATAATGATGTCAACAGTGCTTTTTTCTTTCTTTTCTTCTCAGCTGCTTTGTTACACAATAACTTATTTTGGCCTCGTCACAATCTCATGAAATGTTTTAGGAAAGTGTTATTCCCTTAATTTTATAAAGGAGGACACTGAGGCCTAGAGAAATTAAATGGCTTGCTTAGGGTCACAGTCTAGTTTTTGTTTTGCCCTACGTGGTTATGAGGCCTGAATACCTTGTATATCCCATTGAAAACTTCCATTTGCTTATTCAAGTGGATGCTAAGAAACTTTCACTTGTTAGACTATTTTAATTTTTACAGCAACAGAACAGTTTGACCTACTGAGTTTGTCTTTATGAAAGCTAATGAGGAATTAAACTACTTGAGAGATTTGAGATGAAAGATTTTCCCAGGTCTTTTATATATTGTAAACATAGAGCAGGCAGGGACCAGAATTTGCCTTTGTACATTATGAAGCATGGAGGAGGGATTAACGAACACGGAAAAATAAGTTCCCTGCTGGGTGCTTTTAGCGTTTAAGAATTCCCAGTAATTGTCACACTTCTGTCCTTACTTCAATCAGCTATGTAGTGTAGCTTTCTGTCTCTAATCATCCTCTGTCTGTGATTACACACCTGTGGTCTCAGGGCCCAGCTTATTCAACAGGAGGTGGAGAATACCAGGAACAGAGAAAATCGCTCAGTGCCTTAGGCTCAGGGCTTCCTTACTGCTTCTACTCATGAATACTGCTGTTTCAGATTCTCTGAGCTGCTGGATTCTGTACCTGTCTTGACCTTAAAGATTCTGTTGATCTTTCCAGTCTTGCCTAAAACAAGGACTTAACCCTTTCCTGCTTTCTGCTTTCTGCTGACTCCAGACTTCTGTTTTGAGTTCCAATTGGGACTCGTTGGATTGCTAACCCTTTCACTCTTCTGACCTCAAATTAGAATCTGCTCAAATCTGGCTGGAATTTAACACTTATTTCTTCTCTTGATGATCACTATCCTTACCAATGCTTAGGCGCAATGTTGTATGCTTAACTGGGTCTACTTTACAGCTTTCCTAGTAATTCTTCACTGTCCTCTGTCATCATTATCTAAGCTAATCACTTGAGAATGCACATGGAAGGTGTGGTAAAACCCAAGTGATGGTGCTCACAGAAGGTGTGGGATCATGCCTGCATAATAAAAAATGCTTGCCCTGCAGGGAACAAAATTTTTCCATGTTGAGTTTCTGCCATGTTTGAATCTAGAAAATGCATTTACCAAAATGAAGAGTGAGGTTTCAAACCTTTTCCCATTCTGATCCGATAGTTGTATTAAAGGGCTAGTTCTCACAGAAGTTGCTAGAAGAGGCAAAACATCAGAGTAATGTTTCAGTCTCACCTGGTAGCAAAAGTAGCCCTTCTCTAAATGATCAGTTTCCCAAATAAGATTGTGCTTTTGATTTTGAGGCCCAACATCCTGTTAAATCAGTTTCTTCATGTATCACTTAGAGAATTTTATGGTAACCTGGTGTGGCACTCTGAGTTTTGAGGAAGAATTTTGAATCTAGACTGATATTTTAAAATCTTTGTTGTTGAGTGGCAGAAGCCATGCAGAGAAGATAGGAGTGATCCAAGAATGCTGCCACCACTACCACCACCACAAGCTTCCTCAAGCCCAAAAGTGAGATGACCTTTGAGGAGGAGCTGCAGAAATGGGAGGAGGAGGAGTTGAACATGGATCCACAATCTGTAGTCACACAATCGGTCAAGGACAGCATCCAAGTTCTCATCAACTGTCAAAACAGAAGAGGCTCCTGGGCTGAGTGAAGGACTTCGAGAGGCACTGGAGCATGGTGTTGGAGAAGGTGAAGGAGATGTGGACCAATGTCCCCAAGTGTGGCAAGGGCAAGGAGAAATTCAGGACCATCAAAAAGAACCTCCTCCTAGCCTTCAGAACTCATGCCCCTGTCCTATCAAGACATGTCCTTTTGGAGGGAAATAATAAAGTCCTGTATTTTTTCTGGAATGAGAAAAAAAGAAAACCCACAACAACTTTGATCTCAGTAAGGGGAGGGGTGACCATCATGCAGATCATAATTGAGTGGAAAGTTGTAAAAGTTTCCATTGATAAAGACTACTTAATTAAGGCTGATATAAGAGCCATTGAGAGGAGAAAATACTCTCTGCAATTATTACTGAAGTCCTTGATACAAAAAGTTGAACAACCTCCAAAATTAATTTCTAGAGTTTGAAATGTGGAAAAGAGGATCATCCTTGAGTTATGACAAAAGCAAAACAACAGACAGACTGGAAGAGATTTGTCTTATCAGCACCTAGCAAGATAGGTTGCCATTTAATGTTAGTGCTTATGGGCTATGTTTATTCTTACATCTCTACAGTCCTTTTTTTTTTTTATTGCATCTCTTTTCATTCTTAGTTATATTTTTATATCATGAGTGTCTTCTTTTTAAAAATATGAGGTCCCAATGTAAATATCTTTCAACTAATTCAGTAGATTGGTAAATCATCACTGGGTAGGTCCTGAGTGGCAATTGCAATCAATAATTTGGTGTCCAGAGTAGGCAAAGTAGAAAATCAACTTCTATTGCAAAATGCTAACAATAAAACATCTTCTCCTGAGAATGATCTGGGTGCTATTAAAAATATGTAACAATTACTCTGGCAACATGAATTAATGTAGAAATCAAGATTATTTATAAATTCACTAAGTTCAAACATGTATATGAAATGAATTTTTGCTATTTTGCATGCTTTAATGTCATCTATATATTATTTGTCATTTGTATTAATTCTTTACAGAGTGGATATTGGCACAGTAACAATATTCTTCTGTTCTGCTGTTCAGCTGAAGTATTTCCACAATTTATGAAAATTCAGAAGTAAAATATCAATTTATTTTTGACTAAATAAAGTTTAAAAGTCCCCTTAGATATATGAATTTTATTGTCCATAGATACACTGTAGAAATTACCTTTCAAGAGACAAATGGGATCATAGACTATTAATTGGTAAAAGCCTAGTCTAACTGGAATGAAGTCATGTGTAAGTCAGTACTGATGCCTAAGTTTGGAAAGACATCTGGTGGTAGTGTTCAGATAGAACTTCCTTTTCTGTGAAAAAATGTCTTTGTGATTTGGATAGGAATTGAATTAAATTTTTGGAGGGTAGATTGGACATTTAACCATATTAAACCATCTGACATGAACACAGGATATCTTTCCATTTGTTTATATCACATTTAATTTCTTTTATCAATGTTTTCTAGTTTGGGGTACATAAATCACCTCCTCACTCAAGCTTAATTCTGAGTATTTTATGCTTTTCAGTGCTATTGTAAATAGACTTGTTTTCTTGATTTCCTTTTCAGATAGTTTGTTGTTAGTGTATAGAAACAAAAGTGGTTTTTGCATGTTGTGTTATTTTCTGAAACTTACCGAACTTGTTTTTAAACTGAGATGAATCATGCTTAAGCAGTTTTCTTCCTTGTTCTTTAAGACTTCTCTTGAATTTTTATTGTTTTTTCATTCTGTAGAGTTCACAAACACGATGGGTGATTGGATCAAATTTATTCATAACAAACCACATGGGGAGTTCATCCAAACGGCCCATTTTATATACAAAAAAATCAAGTCATGCAGGTGTACAGAATATAAGCTCTGAATAACTTTTGGTCTTTCGCTCCCCATCTCCTTCCTTTCCTCTAACCAACAAACCAACAAACCAGCAAACCATTTCCATTAAAACAGAAGCAAAGACCCCTCAAAGTACAGTTAGGTACCTGTCCCCATTTCAGAAAGGAAATCCTGAAACTCAAAGAGATGTCTTGATGAAGTCATTGTGTTATTAGATGCAGTAAAACAATACTCAATACAGAGACTCTCAACTCATTTCTATAATAAAGGTCTTGCTATTCCACCGCATTGTGTTAATTACCTGAAATAAAACTCTCTTCTATTCATTAAGAAGCTTCTTCTTTCAAAGCTTTGTGAAGAGAATTTATGATAATCTCTATTTTTTACATTCAATTAGTTGCACTGTATTTTGCAGATGGAAAGCACAGTATATAAAAATATGAAGAGGAAAAGGAAAAACTTTAACTTTCTAGTTAGGGTGTGCAGTAGGATGGGGCTATTGAAAGGAAAGAATTTGACATGTTTTTCCTATCCACCCCCTCCCCAAACTCAATATTTGCTATGGAAATAGGAATAAGTTTGATTTATCAGAGCAGACTTTTCAGTTTAGTTGGACTCTTTGGATTTTCTCATCTGCCCTTGATATCCAACTTTGCCTGGGTTCAAAGGTCAGTCTTATCATTCCAGAGTATAGTCAGATAAAAGATCAGTTGGTTGGCTGACATGTGGATATTATTCCTCTCACTCATTAAAAAGATTTTATCAGATCCAGTTTCATACTCCCACAAATTTGAGAGCTGCATTATAAATCTGTTAGTATGAGGTTGGGTTAGGGTCAAGCTTCTAATCATAAGATGTATGAGAAGGGAGTGACAGACTGGGTGAAAGCAGGCATCTTGGAAAGTTGAGAGTTGGCTGCTTTCTCTATGAAATATCACAAAGGAAACAAGCAGCTAATTGAGACAGGCTTAAGAGCACATTCACAATTCCTTAATACTGAATATCTTCCATGACATCTATCTGGTCACAGAAGGATCATCAGCTGCCTAGTGAGGAGCTTAGAAATAAGATTACATCTATTATCTCTCTAACTTCCTCTCTGTAATAGTACGCTTACTTGTTTTCTTTTAGTCTGAAATATGGGCAGTTCCCAGTGACGGGGTTTCAGGTAAAAGATGAAGCATAGAATGTAAGTGTCATAACACTCAGAGGGGTGTGTGTGTGTGTGTGTGTGTGTGTGTATGTGTGTGTGTGTGTAACTCTCAAACATGACTCTTGATTTCCTATAGCATGTTCCACTCTACAGAAAAGACAGATTTTGCATTATGTCACTTACTGTGAATGTATCAACACTGCAGAGTTCAAAAGTACACATGTTGCAGCCAGAAACCATAAGATTCTTGGAAATGTGTTTGTGAAATTTTTCATATTGTAACTGTCTAAAATGCTGCCTACAAGGAATTTTCACATAGGCTCTGTCATACCCTGTAAAAGCCGAGCTCATCATAAATGGGGGAACAATCGTTCTGGTATCTAGTAATTGCATTTCGGTGCTCGGTGTGAAAGCAGGAATAAACAGGTAAGGAACCAGCAAATCTTCCAGAGGACAGTGCTTTATTGCTACAAGTATCTACCCTAGGCCAACTTCATCCTCAATCACTGTAGTAAATGACTGCAGAAAGTCAAGGGGAACAAAAAGTTACTGAACATTTCAACACCTATAACTAACACATTATTTTAACTGACAAGAGCTTAAGGGTGATGAAGTATAAGTGACAGATCCAACAACTTTGCTAACCCACAAACCCTACTAGGCAAATGCAGACCCACTCTATGAAATGAAAATATGTGGCAATTCCACTGTGGCAAATACAGTATGACAACAATAAAATGATAAGCTATAGTGAGGATGGGAAAAACCCGGCTGGGGCTAAGGAACTTTGTGGAATCAGGAAAATCTAGAAAGGAAAAAAGAAAACTGACCTAATGGTCACCTGAAGTTTTTCTCAGTATGGCAGGTAATTTTCAACAGATGAGCCTGTCACTGTTCTTGTGTAACAAAGAAGGTGGTTCCCCTGCTTGTAGAAACAGAAGCTGATAGTCCATTTGAAATCAAGCTGAGATAAAATTCATGGTCCTTTTTAAGATTCTGCTATATGGAAGAGTTCTAAATTATGCAGGGTTAAACAAGCAAGCAAGTGTAACCAATGCCTTGCCTACCCATTAAGAAAAGGGAATTAAATTAATGACCATGTACCAGTGACTGTTTCTGTTTTATTCTTGTCTCTATCTAATGTGTCTAAGAAAGAGTCATACAGGAAATAATTTTTGAGTAAGTATGGGGAAAATAATTTGGTGTCTGCAAACTGAAATTTATTAGGAATTCTTGTCATTTGCATGCATTAGACAGAATTGAAACTCTACCTGGGCATTGCATATAATTTTCTGCTAAAATCTTCCAATATAGTTGGTGTTTGTTCTGTATTCGTATTTTTAATTATATTTGAAAACCATATGTTACATGTAATTGATATCATTAATATGAATTTTGAGTGGGAGGGTTTGAGCTTAATAAAAGTCATTATCAGAGAAAAGATAGTGTATATCTATCTATATCTATCTATCTACATGTATATGTGCACATATATATATATATATATATATAGAGAGAGAGAGAGAGAGAGAGAGAGAGAGAGAGAGAGAGAGATGAACTATGTGAATAGCCAAGTTAAAATTATCATGCCAGCAGATGTTTGAGATGGAATTTCAAGAACTTAGCATCATTTGGTAAACAAAAGTTTATTTTCTTTGAAGATTTAAGCAATCAAAATACAAAATTTCCTTAAAATGTAATTAATACCAAGTATTTTGGGTTGTTTTCCACAGTGTATTCCTTATAGGAGTTATTCTTCATCACCTTTTCATAGCATAAACGTCTTTTCAATGTTTAAAATAAGAGTTGAATGAATATAAATACAAACTGAGATAAGCAACTGACAGATGACTATTTGCTTACTGTGCATTAAATATGGCCACCCTCCATATTTGAAAGAATATTAAATAGATGCAAGCTAAACGATGAAGAAGAAACTCTAGCCTACGTCATATCCCTCCCCTCATAATACAGTTCTTTTTTTTAATTTTAGCAATATTGCTTTATAACATTAATTTTAAGGTGAACATCATCATGAATCAACAAATCAATATCCATATATAGCACATTAAGTTCATGACCAGCAGTTCAGTTATATCCTTCACCATATAATTGACCCCTTTTATCTGATTTGTTCTCTCCTCTTCTGATAATTCTGTGTTGGTCTTCTGGATTGAAAGTGTGTTTCTGTTTGAATTGATTCATGTGTTTGTTGGGTTTCTCTGTATATTATGCATGAATAAAATCAGGTGATGCTTTCCTTTCTCCTTCCAATTTACTAAGCATAAGTACTTGTAGGTTATTCATATAATTGAAAATGGTGGGATTTCATCTTTATGTATTAAAAATTGAGTATTATTCCATTGTGTGCATGCATATATATGTATGCATGTATATTATATTTATACCACATATTTATTCACTCACCTGTTGATGGGCATTAATATTGCTTCCAGTGCTTGGTTATTGCAAATAAAGCTGTAAAAACATGAGGATCCTAATATCTCTGCAAATTAGTGGGTTTTATTTTCCATAAATACACAGAATAGATACAATGGAATTATATGGAATTCTATTTTCAACTTTGTGAAGAGTTTTCACACTGCTTTCCATAATTGTTGCACCAATTTAAAATCCCACCAACAGTGTAGAGTTCACGTCTCTCCTTCTTCTTCCCAACACTTGTAGTTTCTAGTCTTTGGATAACAGTTATCCTCATAGTTGTAGGATGAGATTTCATTGTTGTTTTGATTACAGCCTACTTTGAATTGGAAGCAAGGGAAACTCCAGCTCATTCTAAAGGTCTATATTTTCACTCTCTGATTCTCCATGTTTTATATTTGGTGTCCAGCTGTTTCTAAGTGAGTTTTTTTTTTTTTTTTCGTTTTATAGAAATCCTTTTAGAATTTCTTACAAACTGGTTTAATAGTTATTAACTCCTTCCATTTTTGTTTTTTCTAGAAAGTTCTTTATCATTCCTACTATTCTAACTAAACATTGCTGGTTGTAAATCCATTTCCTTTGTGATAACCTAACCAGGTAGAACATTACTGGTTGTAAATAATTGTCTTTCAGCATTTTGTATATATTGTGCCATTCCCTTCTTCTTTATATAGTTTCTGCTGAGAAATCTGCAGATATGAGGGTTCCCATGTATGCTTTTCTCTGCTGCTTTTAAGATCCTCTCTTCATTTTGGGTTTTTGTCATTTTAATTACAATGTCTCTTGGTGTATTTGTATTTTGGTTTATTTTGTTTGGTACTTTTTGAGTTCGTTGGATCTGGATGCTGGTTTCCTTCTTCAGGTTAGGGATATTCTCAGCTATTATTTCTTCAAATAATGTTTCTGTCTCTATGACATTAGAAAACACTGAAGCAGTCTAGTAAAAAGAAAAAAAGAATGAAAAGAAATACAGATGACCTAAGAACTTCATGAGATAACATCAGGAATAACATTTGTACCATAGGAGTTCCGGAAGGAGAAGAGTGAGAACATAATTTAAAAAATAAAGACACAGAACTACAACTTTATCATCAACTGTATTTATGTTCCAAATCCATCAATGTGGAAAGCAGGTAGAGCATGGACCTTTCAGCTTCCCACTGATAATACCCCTTCCAGTCATGGATCTCAATATCCTCTGGACAGTTGTAAGAATGAACAGAAGAAAGAGAAGAGTGATAGTGTCTGTTCAGGGAAGGCAGGCCCTAGGGAACATTACTTTCTCAACAGTGGAAAATAGTAGGTTCATCTTTGTATGAGATCTTTTACTATATATTTTCTTCTTCTGTTGACAAAGGTGGTCTCATCATTCTTTGAATTTGATCAGTAAGATTAATACAATTCTTTCAGAGGATGGAGAGTAGGAAGATCTTAAACTCACTTCTTCTCACAGACACAACAAATCTCCAAGTACTTGTGGAGCATAAGCGGAATCTCTTTGAAACAGAACTGAAAACTAAAGGATCAGCGTCTCCACAGTGAAGACTGAAAGACTCACAACAAGAAAAGAATGGCAGAGACATGGCCGAGAAGTTCTGGGAATACCACCGTCAATGCTGTGACCACCAACAGCAGCACAGCAAACCACTGTCAGGAGAACTATCATAAGCATAGAGCTTCTCCCTGTGGATTCAGGAACTGTGTCACATATCACATGCCCCAAGGACAGGGACTTGTACCACAGAGATGAGTACATGAAACATCTAACTGGGGCAAACAAAGGTGTCTAGCTGAAGACAAATCACAGAAACATGGAGAATGGAGATTCTATTCTTAAAGGGTTGAACCAGACCCATTCATTCAAGAGTTAGTGCAAAACTTGTAGTTTGAAGAGTGCATAGACCAAGCCTGAAGGATATTCATCTGAAAAATTTAAGATGTCAGCTGCTGAGACAGGAAATAGGGCAATCTTTTTAGGAACAAAGATACTGGCAGGGATCATCTTTAAGTTCTCTCTGCTCCATCTAGTGCTGCTACTGGTAGATGATATACTTGCAAGCTTCCTATATTGCCATAGTGCCAGAAGGCAAAACACCCTGAGGTACCAGCACTCTCAGACTGATCCTGCTGCTGAGATCCCAGTGGTTGATATGGCCTGGCACCTCTGGCTGTCCCACTGCCATCAAGACAGACTGAGCAGTCACCAGGGATTAGGAACCTGGGCCATCACCCTAAATCTGCCAGCACATTCCAGCTACTCTAGCCATTGTAATCCAAGTCACCAAAGGGATCCCTGGCTTGTTGCTTCCCACTCAGCTGCTACTGCCTTGTCCCTGGCCTCACATCCTAGCCCATCTGATCACAGACACTCCAGTTTTAGTAGACTCTGTAGCCTCTAGTCATGTCTCAGAGTCATGTAGCACATAGAGGGGACAGCACTTTTGCACATGGCCTTGGTGGCTAACGGGGGAAAAACATTTCTGGACCCCCCCGGATTTAAAACAACCAGAAAGACAGGTCTTCACTCTTATCACTAAGACCTATTGAAAAAATAAAATGAGGGGGAAGAGGAGAAGGGAGAGGAGGAGGAGGAAGAAGGGGGGAGGAGGAGGGGGAGGAGGGGGAGGAGGAGGAGGAAGAACAGCAACAGCAATAGCAAGAAGTCTGATTAAACAAGAACACAGTTTCAAGAGATAACCAAGAACTAGGACAAAGTTAAATGGTAAAGGTAAAGCTCACTAAAGCAATATTGCGAAGAAAGAACATAAATGGAGGCGTTAGATTCCTTGGCATCAAAACATACTACAAAGCTAGAGTAGTAATAAACCTTACTAGAATGAAACATACACAGATTTTAATAGAACAGAACTAAGAGAAATAAACCCACATATATATGGACAAAAATTTATGATGAAGGAGCCAAGAATGTACAGTGGAAAAAGCAGTCTCTTCAATAAGCGATGTTGGGAAAACTGGAAAGACATACAAAATAATGAAACTAGACTCCTGTCTTAAACCACAACAAGAGTCATTTTAAAATGGATTAAAGACTTGAACATCAGGCATACCATAGTGGAGTAGTGGGTGGGCTCAGTGTCTGTCCTTCCCAGCCTTGGGTTCACATCCTGAGGTTAGGTAAAAATCAAGTTGAGCAACTCAATAAAATAAAAAGACTTCTTCCTCCTCTCTCCCCCTGACTTCTTGCTTATAATCAAATCTTCCTTTCCTTCCTGCCTTTCAAGTCCAAAGTCTTGAACATTAGATCAGAAATCATAAGATACATAGCACAAAGCATAGGCTTAAGTCCCATGACATTGACCTTAGCAATGTCTTTGGGGATTCTCCTCAAACAACAAAGGAAACAGAAGCAAAAATTAACAAGTGGGACTGCAGAAAACTAAAGAACATCTGAGCAGAGAAATAAATTGTCATCAAAATTAAAAGGCAACCTTTCACCAAAGAAGACACACAGATTATCCACAAGCACATGAAAAGATGTTTATTATCATTTATTAGAGAAGTGAAAATCAAAACTACAATGAGATATCACTTTACATTTGTTAGAAAGGCTAGATGGCAAAAAGAGAAGAAAAAGTAAGTGTCCACAAGGATGTAGAGAAAAGTAACATGTATGCATTGGTGGTAATCTAAATTGGTGCAGCCATTTTGCAAAATAATAGGGAGATTTATCAAAAATTAAGAATAGAACTATCATGATCTAGCTAGTCCATTTCTGGGCATTTACATGAAAAATACAAAAAAATAGATGCACTTTAGTGACTCAGGCGGTAAACTGATGACTGGGGTGTGGATCATGTATAGCCCAAGGACCCAGATTTGTGACCTGGGGTCAAGGGAATAACCAAAATAAATTAATTAATCATAGTGCTCCTTTCTTTTCTTCCTTCCTTCCCGAAAAAAATGCTTCTTTCTCCTCTCCCTTCCTTCTTATCGTAAAAAAAATACAAAACATTAATTGAGAAAGACTTTCGCATCCTTATGTGCACTGCAGTGTTATTTGCAGTGGCCAAGATCTGAAAAGAACAAAATTATCCATCAATGGGTGAAAGATTGAGGAAGATGTTATTTACACAATGGAATACTATTCAGCTATAAAAAAATGAAACCTTATTTTTTGTGATAGCGCAACTGAAACTCGAGAGGATTTATGCTAAGTAAAATAAGTCTAAAGAAGAAAGACAAATAGAACATACTTTCACTCATATGTGGAAGATGAAAAATAAAGCAAATGCAAAAATAAAAAAAGGCAAAATTTTAGATGCAGCTAACAGATTGGCGTTTACTAGGGGAAAGGGGCCAAAAGGTGGGTGAAATGAGTAAAGGGGTTATAGCAGAAACTAGACTTTTGGTGGTGATCATAATGCAAAGATACACATGTTGAATTATAATAATGTACCTGAGACTTACGTAATGTTACACACCAGTGTTGCCACAGTGAAAATCTTTTAAATAAATTCTTCTTTCAAATATATACAGGGTAGAGCAAGATGCAGAAAGAATAAAAGGGCGGAAGGAGTCCGGATTATGTTGCATCATTAGTGGTCTAAATACCAATTGATTAAATACCAATATAGTCAAAAGTCCAAGTAAATGTTGCTGTACTCACAGAAATATATGCATTTAAAGCAACGTGTAGAATTAAGAATATTTGACCAACGTTTTGCCAGATCGCAGGAGAAATTTCCAGTTACCTTAGCAACATGGGCATCTAGGGCACAATGGTCAGTCAGCCAGGAAAGGTAAGAGATTGATTTCCATTCTCCCCATTGAATGATTCTATAACAAAGATATAAGCTCTCAGCCAACCAAATGTCAAAGGCAACTATCACCAGTTTACTCCCATGGTTACATCAAATTTTCTAACAAACCTCTGACTTTTTATCCACCGAGGACCTAAAATTTCTAGCAATTAAACATAGATTAGAGGCAAAAAGAAAATAAAAAGTTTGTAAATGGCGCTTTTATGCTGAAACCTGAAGGTGTTAGTGAGAAAGGGTGGTGGCCAGGTTGCTTGTTTTTAACTTTGATCCTTCCCTGCATTGATTGTGGAGAAATATGTGTCTGTCTTCACATTTGACTGACCAGGTATTCCCTCCAAATCTAGCAAAGACACTAATCAGTAATTGCTAAATGCTAGAAAATTTCCAGGGAAATGTGCAGATCAACTGAGTTCCTAGATTAATATGTGAGATGAGAATTTAGAGCATACAGGTAGCTAACAGGGAAAGAGTCCAACCTTTCCCCAATTTTGTGCAGATACTATGTTTGATCTAAAGATGAGTAAAAAAGAAAACGGTGTATACTAACGCAAGATCTATGGCTAGATTATGTGCAACAAAAGAACATTGAAAGTACTGCTGCAAATAGGGCAATACCACATTCTACAGGGAGATAAATATTAAAAGCTGTTGTTTTCCCATTTCAATCAGTTGAACTATGAAACAGGAGAACAAAAACTAACTGAAACAAAAGACTGAGATGAAATCAGAGCCAGGTCCGGTAAGTAAACTAGGATGATATTGTCAACTGCCACTTGAGAAGTAAGACAGACATTAGGAATAATAAAGATACAAATGAAAACCACAGGAAAGGGATCAGTGATGTGAAACAGATATTTGAGAAAAATTTCCAGGATACAGGGTGAAAGGATTAAGATACAAAGATAGGGACCATGAAGACGAAACTTGAATGATGAAGGAGAACAAACAAGAGATAAATGAACAGGATCTCACAACAAATGATAGAAAGTCAGCAATCACAACTGTGACTATCAAAATCTTTCCTAAACTGAAGAAAGAGTCGAGTCTGTAGAAGGAAGGGAACTGACAGAGGAGCAGGAAACATTAATGAAATGAAGACAATATTTAGACAATCTGCTGCGATATCTGAATTTCAAAGAATAAAGAGAAAAATGCCTTACAAATATCCATGTAGGAAAAATCAGATTATCTGTGTATAAACAAAGTTAAATGGATCGAGGATGTCCCCACTGCTCCTGTGCGATGCTAGAAGCAATATTTAAAATGATGAGGGAGACAATGACATTTCTGCTGGTGTTAGGACTGAAGATGCCACATGTAGGCAGATGGCCATTTTTTGTGCAATGACAACAAAAAGACCCTGTCTAATATGCACAACTCATGAGCTATAGCACACACATTCGCCCCTGGTGATATTACTCAGAGATACTCTCTAGCTAACGACAGGTGAATCTTAATAAAGAACTATTGAGAATGGGGAAGTTATATTATAGAAGCCCGAGCAATGAGTAGTATAGTCAGTCAAATGAGTAATAGAAGTAATTATAATGATGGCAAACATAATCAAAATATAACTTTTAAAACACATTTTAAAGAGATGATTAATAATATAAATTATTAAAATGCAATATTAAAAACCAGGGTATGCAATTTTAGATCAGGCAGCAAATAGGGGAAACTGGTAGAAACAGAAGTATAAACATGAGAAGCATATTGATTTTTGTATGCGCTTTGTATCTAACCACCTGGAGGATTATCTTTAAAAAGCTCATTTACTTGTGTTTTTATGTACACAACCATTTCATCTATAATTGTTCATCATATCTATTTCTTTGCTATAGTTTTAGCTCTTATTTCTGCTTTCTGTTTCTCTAGAGATTTTGCAGAAATAAACATAAAAATCTGCTGTTGCTACTGGAAGCAACCAGTAAGCATGCATTTCAGAACCCCTAGACACAAGACTGGCTTACTCTTTCCTTTGTTATTAGGTCCAATCAGTCTCTTATAATTATCACTGGTAAGGCTATTTCTGGCCTGAAGGATCCAGAGCAGCTTCTTAATGCTTGATTTCCCAGGTCTGCCAAGGTATTCAAATGCAGTCAGCTTTAAAGGTAGGGTGGCAAAAATATTCCCTTTGATTGTTAATTGGTTCTTTGATCTGTATTAACAATGTCAGTCTAGCAAGTGTCAAAGTCATTTCAGGAATGCAACTTTATTCTTTCACATACACGCTTCTTGATCATTTTAGAGTGTATAGTGGTCCCTGTTTGCCTGGTATAGGAGTGACACACAGTCCTAATTAAGAACCAGACTGCGTGTTTAAAACAGCAGGAAGAAAACTCAGGCTGGTCCCCAAGGCAATTTTGGAGTCGAGTCATGTGGCCTTCCTAGGTCCAGCCTGTCCTCTCTCTCTGATCAAAGGGTCTCACAGCCTCTGCCCACCTGGGCTTCCACTGTGCTTGTTCCAACCACAGTATTCTCTTTAGGTCTTTGCTGTCCAGTTCTGGTCTTCGCTGTCTCCTCTGAACCCAGACTTCAAGCCACCAAGCTCTTTCGCGTCTTCCTCCACTATGTACATTCCCGTGGTTGCAACCACTGCTTCCAATCTGCTGTGTCAATCCTACTCATGATTCCTAGAATGAATTGGATCAGGAAGTACTGAAATCTTTCTACTTCCGAAAGGCAACTACTTACGGTAGCCTGGTCCTTACGGAAACCTGAGTTCTCTCAGCTGTGCTCCCGTTCTCATGACTGGGCTCTGTTCTGCGAATCTGTCATGCTTCTTAGCTCCATAATGCTACCACGCTCTCCCAGCTTTTCTCAGGATTAGACCACTATTCTAGACTCCATTTTAGTGGCCAACTATTCCAGGTCTCCCAGATTCCTGCCTCTCCTTTGCAAATGTAAGGAAATACTCTGCTTCTTCACCTTGAAGCTTTTCTGTTTACTGTAATGCGGATTGGGGCCTGATAGAATCATTGCTTTTGTTCTTCTTGAATAAAGAATGGGCTCTTACTTGTAGGTAGTTTTATGTTAGTTATTTTTAAGCTTTTTTTTTTTGGTCTCCACTGGATGACCACAACACTTAATAAGGTCTTTCCACTGTGTTTGTACAAGAATTCAAAGTCTCAGCACTGTACAATACCTGGCATCTTAATTCAGTTTTAACCCCAGAGCCACCACATTCTGTTAGTCCTTATAGCTTGTTTACCTGCATGTGTGCAGCCCCATCTCCTTCAAGCACCTATCGGGACACCCCCTATCTACTTCATGGTGGAGTTTCCACCCTTCTGGAAGCCTGCTCCACCCCGCTCTCGAGTCTTTGCCTTTTGAGAATCATTGCTTTCTGCTTGGGCCTCAATTCCCAGCTTCCTAATAGGAAATTGCTCTCTTACAGAAGGATTCATCCCAGGCACATGCCTTCTCGCAAGAATCAGTGTGGTCTGAAGTCTTGTGTCCAGAACACTTGTATCAAATATTTTGTCTCTTTATATGGTAGTTTGTTGTTTGCTTTTGACAGTGTAAGTCTGCAACCAGATATTCTGCCATGACCAGAAGCACAGAATTCTGTGTTTTTGTTTCTGTTAATAATGTAGAAATGTTTCTATTAATTTGACAACTTGTTATTGCTGGATCATGTACATTTTTAGTAGCTGTCATTTGGAGAAGTTCTGTATTGTTTCTTTCACATGTGAGCTAAATTCAACCCCTACTCTCTAGATCTATAGAAGGTTAAATGGAGTCAGAATGGAGAGGTTCCTGACTACTCTTAAAATGTCTAACTTTTGAAATTTTGACAAAATGGAGGAACATGTAAATACAATGTTGGGGCATCATCCAGACTTTGGAAGGGACTTATGCAAAAGAAGTGCCCTTAAATTGCATTCTTTTTATAGTGCATACATTTCTTTTGCCATCTTCTGACCAAAGATTTCTGTCTTTGCTACTTGTCTTGTATGAGGAAGCTACTCTCTGTCCAGATCCTGAATCTTGAACTTTTCTTATTCAAAAGGAATGTATGTAAGTGACACATGACCCTATTTAGAAACAGATGGTGCATTTAACTATCTTCTTCGAAATTTTGATTTGGCATTATTAGCCATCTTCTTCCCTCAAATGACCATATCCCACATCTGATAATCTCTTTATAACAATAATTCAGGCAGATAGTATACTGCTACCCACAGGTGTCCTTACCCTGCCTGATGAATTCATCTTTGGATTTGACTTCCCCAAGCAGATACCTGAGAGTCCAGATACCTCAAAATAGCAAAGACATATGCAATTTCTGGGAACTTCCAGACCTTCAAAGTGATTAAAAATGTATTAGAGTCCATAGAGTATTTTAATTGAAAATAGATTTTAAGATGTATTATAAAATCAGAGACTATACTTACTGGCAAATTCTCCTTTACAAACATTAAATTATCTTGGGCATGTTTTGACATGTATTTGTGAAACTAGAGCTAGTTACTCACACTTATTTGATTTGAGAAATTAAATACAACCTCTGGGATTAAAACCCAAAGATGGTAAATTTTTGAAATTAAAATGTAGCTCTGTTCATTCATCATTAGTACAAAGATGGAGATGTTTTTCAAGTTGAGAAGACACTGCATGAACATAAGCATTTTTTTATATATCATAGTTCAATATAGACAATTATCAGACATAGGTTTTGATTTCCTAAACAAAGATGAAAATGTAATTTGTTTTAAATTGTATTTAAAATAATATCAAGGTAGTAATTCTACCTTTAACAGTGGGTAGACTCTGAAAAATCACTTAATTAAAAGATATAATTGATAGAGAATCCATTGCTTATATCAGAAATATAGATTAGCAGAATTTATACATAGTTTTAGTTTCCTGATAGTAATTCATATTTATGTTGACTTTTTCCAAATATATAGGCAAACCCTTAATGCTTGTACAAATCATACTTGTTTGTACCTCAGAAAAAATCTTTAGGGTGACATATAAAAAGTTAATTAGAACACTAGGAAATCACTCTATTCCAGTAAAGATAGCTCAAACACTTTTCAAAAGGAAAATTAAAATTTGCTCTTCCCAGAAGAGTGAATTTATTTAAGGCATCTCAGAGTAGTAGCTTACTCTGGTGAAATGATAATACTTATCTCTACAACCATGAAGCTTTTAGAAAAGATAGTCAATAATTTGGCTTGGACACGTTTGACTCCAAAGAACCTCTTTCATTTGTGCCATAATATTTACTTTTCCCTTATATAGAAGTACCTTTGGTAAAGTCTTCATCTCTCTTTTTTGTCATATGATTCAGATTATTCCTATCACTGGCCATTTTGAGTTTTGTCTGTTGTCATGTGCAACTGAAAGATTACTATTAAAAGATTTATTTTTGCTCCTTTAAAAATAGATGGTAATAGATAATCATCTTCATAGAACTTACATATGAATAAGAAGAAAATGGAAAGTACTAAACCAACAAGTTTCTGAAAGGTACACATTGGCAAGAAAATAAAATCTTGTTTTAAGAGAGTAAAGCTTCATTATAATATTTATACTATACCATATCTTGGAAAAATGAAACATCTGTTTTACTCATGAACTTAAATTACAGCTCAGATTCATAAAAGTTGCTTAACGTGTAGTTCAATTAACTTATATAAGGGCTCTACTTTCATGGTTCTTCCAACTCTCACAGCTCTTATCATTGCTGTCACCCATGCTGATCCTGCCTTATAATTTAAAAGTGTTTGTACTTCAAGTTAACGTCTTGAGAACAAAAATTTAAGCTTATCCCCTAATGTGCACCTCAGTGACCTAAAACAACTATTAGTTGAACAGCATGTATGCTGCCTGTTACTGACATGAAAAAAAGGTACGTAAATTCTTCTAATGATAAGATTTTAATAACACAGGCAAGTCATTGTATCACTAGACAATGAATCCTGTCTTTTAAATACTGTCAGGGAAATGATTTAAGATCTGCTGTTTTAAAGCCAAAATTATCCTTTTTTGAACGTTCTTTTATAATCGTTTGACAGTCAACAATGCCATATATCAGATAAAGTCATTCCATTACTCACAAATACATTTTGCAACTCATCTACCTTAAAAGATCATTAAGAAAAGTTTTTTAAAATTATTTTTTGTTTAATAAATTGAAAGAGCAACATGAATAAAAGAATTGAATGAATGGACTTTCCACTGTCAAAGTTCCCTAAAGAGTCCTCTAAGCGTGTGTCAGCAACTCTTCATTTTAAACTCTGCCCCAACTGGACTTCTACCTCCAGTATTTCCCCAAACCATTCTTGTTAAGATCTCCAGTGTATCCATGTTTCCCAAACTAGGATATACTTCCTTTTCCCTCTTTTACTTGACCTTTCAGAATATTTGGCATCAAGGATCTCCCTGAAACCCTCTTCTCTTTTATTTGGTAACTTCTCTCTTTCCTAGTTTTCTTCTATCTCTGTTCTTCTCAGCCTCTATTATTGACTCTTCTCCTTTAAACTATTGTCCACAGGTTTGAGTCTTCAATGTTTGGGAATAGGTCTTTATTTTTTCTCCCTTAAGTATTTATTTAGTAGTAGATCTCTTGTTTCCACAGATCAAAATGCCATCTATAGGTTCCAGTTCAAAGCATAGGAAGACTCTGAACTCACCTTCTCCATAGAAATAAGTCTACAGCTACCTGTGCAGTAATATACAAGGAAGAAGATAAAACTGCTGGATAAATAGAGCTTCTACAATAATGAATAAAAGGATAGCATTGAAAGTGACAGGAGTGACAGAGATGCGCTCTACCAAGAAAGGACCCCATGCCAGTAAGAGTGATTTGTAGTTGGGAAGGGTCCTGGAACTTTCCCCTAGGAAGTAAGGAATAGGCTGTGCTCAGCATCGGGTTCCCAACTTCTCAGTCTGACTCAGCAGAGATGAATCCCTAAAACCAACCATTGGAGGCCTTGGAAAATATACCTAGAAGAATAAAAGAACAGTAGGAAATGAAAAATCTGGACTTTAAAGGACTTGCCACAGACTCATTTACTCCAAGACCCAGTGTAGCAATAACACCTGTTGAAAAGGGCATGAATCATAGATGAAAGAATTTCATTTATCTTCTTACATCATCTATGCAAGAGTCGGGAAGATTTAGGGATGATCTCCAGGTTAGAAAAACTTGGAAGCCTCTTTGAACCTTTCTACTACAAAATGGGTGCCATTTTGCTATCCTTTCCCAAACCTATGAAAACCTTTGAGCGAGCGCCACTGTTACAATACTCACTGCTGTCACATAGCATTATGTTGCAGCTCCACGTTTGAGAAGCACATCACAACTCTGTTCCAGATTATCAGCCACAAACTGGGCCCCCAATTACTAGGTGTCAGGCTTTCAGCTACCACCTGATAGACTCTGTGCTAGGCCAATGGACATTGTGCGTACTACTATACAAGTTATATGTAGCTAGAACCAACCAACAGCTCCATTCGCCCACTGAGCAGTGGTAGTATATCAGTGCTGGAGTGGCCTCAGGTATTGCTTATTCAGTCATCACAGTGGCTCACCTCAAGTGAGTCCACCATTGTAATGCAACTGAGCCAGACCAACAGCCCTAAATACTGATTTGCCCTGATGTGTCATGTCGTGTAGCATGCACAGAAAACTTACTTCGAGAGATCAGAAGGGATTCTACTCTTGTAATTCACATTTATAGGAGAAATTCTTAAAGACCAAAAGAGGTAGTAGAGTTACTTAATACACAGAGGCAAACTCAGAGAACCAGGAAGAATGAGGAACAAAAAAAAATGTCCTGAATGAAAGAGCAAGACAAAATCCTAGAAAAAGGACCTTAAGGAAACAGAGATAAGCAAACTTCCTGATGAAGTATTTAAAGTAATAGCCTTAATGGACTTTCCAAACCTGGGAGAAGAATAGATGAACAAAAACCAATTTTTAATATTCAAGTGGAAGTTTCTATTTTATCCAGAACATAATAATAGAGCTGAAAATAAAATAGATGGGTTCAATAGCTGACTAAATGAAGCAAAGGAATGGATAATTGAGCTGAAGACAAAGTACTAGAACTCACCCAGATAGAGCAGCAAAAGTTTTAGAAAGGATTAAAAAGATAAAAAGACATTATAAGGGACCTCTGAAGCAACATCAAGAGGAAATATATTCTCATTTTAGGGATTTCAGAAGGAGAAGAGAGGAAAGAAAAATTATTTGAGGAAATAATAACCCCAAACTTATCAATCTGCTGAAGAAAATAGATATTAAGGTACAGAAAATGCAGACAGTTCGAAATAAGAGGAACTCAAAGAGTTCCACCCAAAATCAAAGTATAATTAAAATGACAATGGTCAAATATTAAAGAGAGGATCTTAAAAGCAGCAAGGAAAAAGTGGCTTAGTACATACAAGAGAAAACACATAAGGCCATTAGCAGATTTTTTTAACAAAAATTTCACTGGAAAAATTAACTGTATAGTAAGAGAAGTAGATCAATCATTTATAAAGGAATCACTAAGATAAAACATGAGAAAAAATATAACTAAAGTCACAAGAATTAGCTCAAGGATATAAGATAAAGATAAAATGGGAGATAAAAAATATAAAATTTGTGATAGAGCAAAACTATAAAGTTTTGAAATATGCTCAAGAAAGTTATGTTTGAATTTTGTGGTAATCAAGGAAACAAACAAATAAAGAAAACAAAAGCAAACCCTTAAATTCTGACTGCAGAGAGGAAAGTGGAAGAATGTCGGGATGTGTAAATTGAATGAAGAGAATCAATTGTATAGTGATGGAGGGAAGCTAGACTTTTGGTGGGGATAATACTGTAGTACATACTGTTGTCAAAATAAAGAGCTACACCCTGAAATTAAAGCAACAAGAAGATGTGCCCTGGTGCAGCAGTGGTTTGGTCTACCACCTTTGACTGAGTATAGTCCACATACATCCCAAGGACCCAAGTTCATTTCCTGGAGCTGGGGGAAACAACCAAGATGAACAACTGAATCAAATAAGTAATATGCTTGCCCCTCCTCCTCTCTCTTGCCTCCTGTCTTCCTCTGCTCCCTTTCATTCCTGCTTGCACCTTTCCTTTTAAACAACAACAAACAAAACATCAGTAAATTCTTAAATTATGAGAACAAAATGGTGGTCACCAGAGGGGAAGGGGGATTGTGGGTGAGTGAATCACAAAACAAGGTCAGTTGTATAGTGGTGGATGGAAATGACTTTTTGTGGGAATAGTAATGCAACATATGCGGGTGCCAAATTATAATGTTGTACACCTGAAATTTATATAATTTTAAACCCATGTTACATCAATACAAATTAAGAATAAATACACACGTACCTACATATATACTTACCATATAGATGCTGCTGACTTACAATTTCTATCTCTGGATTCAACCTTTCTTAGGCTTTCAATCTCAGACCTCTAACCAGACTTTTGACATCTTCATTTGAATGTTTGGTATTCCACATTTAACATAGTCTTGTGAATCTTGTCCCATTATTAGTTGTCTTCATCTCAGTATAACATTTCTCCTCAGCTGCTTAATTCAGAAACATGGGAAATATTCTGTATTTTTTTCTTCTTCCAATCCTTCCAATTCCAATCGATTAATACGTCCTGCACGTTTTACCTACAAATTATGTCTCATATGTCACCACTCTCCAAATCCATTACCAGCACTCCAATTTATGCCTTGGAATTACTTCAAAAGTCTCCTGGGTTTCCTTACTCCCTTTACTGATCTTCTCCTTGCCATCTATTCTCCCTATAGCATCCAAAAGTGATCTTTTAAAAATAGTTTTTGCTACTTGTCTGCCTTGAAATATTTTAATGGATTTTAATTGCACTTTGAATTAAATCCAAACTTCATATATTGTCCTAAAAGGCCAGGTATGGAGTGACCCTGATCCTTACCTCTAGAATCTCAATTTATTCGCTATGCTCTGGTTATTCATGCTTCATGGAATACTCTTCTCTGAAATGTCACTTGTCTGTCTCCTCAGTTTAATGATATGAGAATTAATTACTTATTCTAGATAGGTTATTTTTTATCATTTGATTCTTTCATTGCATTTTATGTTTAATAATTTTATTTATTAGTGGGAGCTAGTTGCATATCATTTTGTTTCTCTCCACTATATCACAAGCTCTATGAAGTTTTATTTGCCCTATACTTAGCACATAACAAATATTTTGAATATTATAGAATATGTATTGAGTAAATAGATGACTAAGTAAAGCTTTCATGTTTTCCAGCATCTGCCACATATATATATATATATATATATATATATATATATATGCAGTATAAATATCCTACATCTGAACATAGAAGCAAATAATACTCATGTGATCTTCACTAATATACAGATCTGATTGTTTGAATAAATATTTGTCAAGAACTGTTTGATGTGTGAACAGTAATGTTAGATTTTTTCTCTCTGTAAAACCAGCATAAATGATCAATAAATGAGAGAAAGGCTGCTCAATTTTATTGTTTAAAAATTAGATAGTGTAAACTTATGGAAAAACACATAACAAACCCTAAAGTATGAAGCATGAGAACTGCATTCTTGACCTGAATTTCTCTGCTCTAAAATAAATGGTATTTAATATGATTTCAGCTACTTAGGAGTTTTATATTTAAAGTGAAGTTAGTAATACCTGTATTTACTCACCTTTGAGGCCTCTTGTGGAAATAAATGAAACATGTGATAGAACTTTGAGCAGAGGCCAGATGTAACTCCAAGCATGTCCCAGTGTAATAGCAAGTAGATGAAAGTTTAACCTTTGCCTGCTCTACTTTCATTACTGAAGATAAGTTTTATGAAAATTTAAGTGGCAGCTACCTTTATGTTTTAAAAAATGTAATTCATCACAGACATATTGAGCACCTGCTGTGTAGAAGGCTAAATGGCAGAACCCATGGAGCACACATGGTTTGTGCCTTAAGATATTTGTAGTTAGAATAGGGACTAACACTTGAAAACATAACTGCACTAAATAAAGGATCTGATAAATACTGCCAAAAATATTAGAAGCTCCTATAAGAACCCTATAGGAAGATGGGATAGGCACGGGGTTTGAAAAGATTTCAACTTTATAGCTTCCCCTTCTCTAATGGAGACAATAAAGCCATTCATTATACTTCACTAGATCTAGAAGAGATGGGAACATTGTAAAGCTTTAAAAAATACATGTTGAAATAATATGATGAAGAGTAAACTGGACTTTCTATCTTTTATAGGTGGCCACAGTGTATTTCTATTTGTCTCCCAGCTAGTTAAAATTCATGTTCAGCTGCTACACAGAATGCAATTTTAAGACAAACAAATGTAAAATACATAATTAAATATAGAAAATGTTCAAAGTGTTAATGACATAAATAATCCTAAAGACATAGATTTTTCTCAAGAACGCAGCTCATATTTTGTATCTAGTAATAGAAAACTCTTGACTGTGACTGAGATAGGTGAATATATTTACCTCTATTGTGGCATCAATACTTAATCTCCAAATTTTGTAGCTCAGCAATTTATTTTGAAAGAAGACCTTATGGTGACTTTATTTTCTTTCTCAGTCACTATGCTTCCATAAAAGTGTAACCCTGAGAAGAAATTATAGTAATAAACTGTTATAGAATACTTATTTTCATAATTCATTTATTTTGTGAGATTGAATTAATTAAATATAATTATTTTCATTCATCATATGCTGAATCTGCTTCTCATCTCTTTTCCAAAGGTGACTTATATTCAAAAATCAATATTTCCCTCAGTGAAAATGGTGGCATGAGACATGATAATTAGTATAAATAGATTACATTGTAATGTAGTCCAAAGTACACAAACTCTTTCCATAATCATCAATCTTACATTTTAGGGGAAGTGTTTGTTTGATTTAATGAATGATAAAGCATAAGGCACACCCCTGCCCAACATATGAGGACAACAATTAATATGTGAGCATCAGCTGGATATGGAACCCACACTGAGACCCAGGCATTTATATTTTAGAGGACAAATGAGGCGAGGATTATAAGGATTTACTCTGTCTTGGAAACAATACTAAGAGAGATGTCCAACTAATGACTGGGGATCTGAGCTCTTCAGCCCCACTGGGCTAGCACAGTTGGGACAGGTGCTTAGAGGTTTTGGAAGTTCCAAAATGTGCACTCCCATTCCCAGAGAAGTGGCGTCAACCCAAAGTTCAAGCTGGACAACTATTTTTCAGATGTCATCTTAGGTCCTTGTATGCAGCGGTAACAATAAAGTTGCCCTAGAAAGCAGGAGGCCACAATCCAGCTAATGATGGTTCCTCTGCCAGCAAGTGGGAGGCACAGTTTGATTTGCTGAAGGCCTCCAAAACAGCCATAGAACAGAAAAATTCCAGTCTCCCCAGGCTGTTCACAAAAGACGGCTCTTGCTGTCTGCAAGGAGAAAATAGTTAGTTTTCTGCAGATGGTTCAGAACCATTGTTGGGAAATCATACATGTTGAGAGATGCCAGACAGAACTGTTCCTGAAGAAAAATTTTAAAAGAAAAGTGATATTGCCCAGCTGTCTTTATTGTGACATTATTTATAAGAGCAGAGAAATATAAAAAAAAAACAAAACACTCAGCCAGGGTGTTTAAGTACATTATGATTTATCACTCCTGGGCACCACCAGGCTGCCAGTACAATGATAATTTTGAAAACTACATAGCAACAAGGCAAAGTGTTCTTGAATGACATGAAATGAATAATGAAGGAAACATACAAATCATATGTTTTGTTCAAGCCATATTGCAAAATTTGACCGTCAAGGCAGATTAAAAAAAAAAAGAGCAGAAACAATGACTAACTAAACTTGGAGTCAAAAGATCTGAATTTGTAACATGGATTTGTCATTTATGATCTGTACTTGGGAAAATTAATCAATCTCTTTGAACCTCAGTATTGTACAATTGACATCATAATATCAGGCTAATTGAGAGTCTGTGAATATTGATGTAGCTAGCATTCTATCATGTCTACAACGCAGTGAAAGCATGAGTTCAGGGCTGGGCAGTCTTCTCAAACCTTGTCACATGTTACTTATGGAACTCTGCAAAGTTAGCTCACCATGCCTCCGTTTTCTTTCTAGTAAATGGGGTGCTTGTTTCAGGGGTTAAAACATGGCTGCCTGAGCCAAATGATTGGGTTAGAATCAATTATCTACTGACTTTGGCAAGTGCCTTAACTTCTCTGGGCCTCAATTCCTTCATGTGTGAAATGAGGACAAAACAGTATTTATTTCATGAGCTATTGCTAAGGTGACATGATTTAATTTGTTTAAGAATTTCTGGGACAATGCCTGGTACACAGTAAGCACTTAGTAATGTTATTATTATTCAGAAAAAAACCCCAAAAAACATGAGTTTCAGTTGATTCTGAATTTGAATAGAATGGAAAGGGAAATCAGATCAAACGATTAATATGTCACAGCTGTAGAACCATGGGGGGAATTTAGTCCTTGTTGTAGATTTCTTTATTGCCATCACAATTTTTGTTTGTACAATAAATCATAATCTAAGATGGGAGAAAATGAACAAATCTGCTCTATGTACCAATCCCTGAGGCAATGCCTACTCGATGACTGACTGATAAACTAATTTGTGTTGTAGTATTAATGGCTGATAATGGATTAATATGTTACCCCTCCGAGGTAATATATTTGCATTTTAATCAGGCACCTTATGCTCAGGAACTGCCTGATGTGGGATTATCAGAGCCTTGGGGCAGACTGGTGTGAGGAAATTTTTGACTCTAAGGAATCTTTGGGCACTGGTGCAGTCACCAGTCTTGGTATTTGAGAAATACTTAAAGGAGAGCTAAGTTCTTGAGGCCTCTGAGTCTGCCCAGTCATTTTTTTTTCATCCATGAAGCTAAGCAGAGTCAAGGGAGAGCCAGCATTCTTCACACATAAAAGCAGAACCTGTATCCAGCCCTCCTGGTTTTGCCACTGCAGAAGTCATGCCCACTTTCCACTGTAGTCTCTTTCTCTCACCTGCATCTCTGTTCAGAAGAGAAGACTGTTTCAAGAAGAATCCAAACAAAATTGATCTATCCACAAAAATAAATCATCCACTACTCTGTGAAGTACGTCACAAATACTGTCATGATCAAAGGGTGCTAACACATGTGCTCACTGAACTAATTATTGGACCTCTTTCCTTAGAGCATCCTGCATCTAGTCCACAACAAATATTTATTATGCACACACCAAGTCCCAGACACAGGAGACTGAGAACCAAGTTCAAATTTGTGACCACCCCAAGTCTTCTTTCCAATGGGAGTTATTTTGAGAGTTTTGTAAAGTGGACTTCTCTGTGACTGCAGTGTGTTGGCTGAAGTGACCTTTACCCAGCAGACACGTCTGTCTGGATTTTATTTCCCTGCAGCTGTCACTCACTAAATCACTTGGCTGGGAGAACCCATAATGCTGCCAGATGCATCCCCTGGGACCCTGCTGCCCTTGCTAAGGACAGCAACTCCAGTTGCTCTTGGTAGAATAGCCAATACTCAGGGAACCAGGCTTGCTCTGAGTTCCACACAAACTGATGAAAGAAGATCTATTTGCTCCTTGACTGTGACCCATGTGTCACCTGTGCTTTCAAAGCTGTTCTCTTTGTCTACAAAAAATTTCGTCTGAATGGATAAGCAAAATTCTGGCTATCTTTCTCGACTAAAATCTCATGAAGACAGGTCTGTAACTACCCATCTTCACCCCTCTAAAAATAGATCTCAAACACAGGCTTGGGAAACAAATGAGGACTTGCTGCTTCCCTTGTCTTCTCCTCTCAACACTTCTTAGGCACAAACGCCTCCATTTACCAATTACAAAGCAAAAATGTCCCACATATCTTAGTGAGAAATGATGCACTGGCAGGCAAAATATGGTGATTATATCTTGCTCTCATTTTATTCATCCCCAAGTTTTCTGTTGTATCTGTAAAGAAAAAAAGAAACCATAGAGGACTAGAAACGGGGAAACTGAGGTCAAGATAAGTAAGTGCACCCCAGATCTGGGCACCAAGGTTAAGACCGAGTCTAGAGGTACAATCAACTCCTTTTCTTTGTCCTTTAGAACATAGATCCACAGTTCTGATGAGATCAAATTCTTGTGTGGGCAGAGCTCAGCACAGCAGAAAAAAGAAAGTGGATCTTCTCATCTTATGAGATATGAGTATATCAAAGCATAATCACCTTACTTGAGTGTAGTTATTATTTCTAGTGCCTCAGTCAAATGATTTTATTTGGAACTTACATCTTTTTCATGGAAATGTAAGTTTGATTACATCTGCTGATTTTTCATATTATTTTCTAGAAATCAATTCAACAGAAGGCAAGAAGATAATTGAACTGCTGAAGTCTGAATGGGTTATATAGCAGATGAACTCACCTCTTTGAGACTTGATTAAAAAGGAAAATTTCCATTTCAGTCCCCATCAGCCTGGGAGTAAAACTATGTAATAGTCTTTAACATCACCATTGCAATTTTCTCTTTCTTGAGCGATAGCAACTTCAACCCTATTTTAAGACTTTCTTCTCAAGATCTTGGTAGAGTTGGTGGTATCACTGGGCATATATTGTTTACCATATCCCTGTCCCCTTTTCTGTCTACAGATTCCGAAGGTGGTGGCTGTTGGTGAGGACATTGGGTTTTGATGCATGCTGACCCTCTCAATGCAAATGAAGCATCTACTGTAAGCTTCCTGTCAAGCAAATGAAATCTCTAACACAGACATCCACTTTTTATTCAGTGTTTTGGATGGTATGGTGATACAGGTTTTTGTATTTGGTCTCTTTTCCTAGAAGTTGTGTTTTGGCCCATCAAGACTGAGTCAGTCAACAATATCAGGGGCAGCCACTATTCTGGACTTAGAATCTTCTCCCCTCTTTGTCCAAATACACATCACTGGCTGGTTACTCCTGGATTCAACTTGTATGCCATTGCTACTCTCTCTGTTTTAAGCATTAAACCCTAAGAGAGAGATTCTAAGTCTTTTATAAAAACTCATCTTCGATGACACCCTGAGCGCCATTCTACACCAGGGTCTCTGGAGCAATGATGCTCCAGAGTTTAGTAAGGAACTTGTGGTCTCCATAAACACCCTCAGTTTGTTCTCTGTGTCCTCTTTCCTGGGTCTACGCCAAAGCATTTATGTTAGAAGGGATATCTTAGAGACTCTATCCCTGAAGGAAGTCACAACTAACTACATCCTGAGAAGAGTGAGTAGCGTTTATTAAATCTCCTGAATTGAAGAGAAAGGTTGATTAGTGTACTAAAGAGAAATGGTGGTGTTCTTTTCCCTGAAAGGTAGAAGTGCTGATCCCTTCTTTTGGGGATAAATTTACTATTTTGTAAGCAGGCAGAGAGATTTCAAATTAAACCTTTTTAGATGCCACTCTAGCAGATAGAATTCCCTTGACTAATTAAAATAATATTTAGCATACTTTTGGAAGAATATTTTCACTTTTCCTCTAAATATTTTCTCTCACTTGAAGTGAATAGATAATCTTGGTAATTCTAGTGAACTGTATAAATATTTGATAGTTAGTTCTAGGTTTAGAGAACCTAGAAGTTTTGTCAGTTGCCAAGAAATGATCCCCATTAGCCTGATTTCCGGGGAATTTTACTTTAGGAACATACTCAACCTTTATTGTTTGATCATTCTCTCAACATCTTTTTGCGCTATGCTGGGACTACTTCTTGACGCTGCTACCATTCACCTTTATATTATTTATTTCTACCTGGCCTAAATAAACGTGGGATACACACATTTTGAAGAATCCTCATTTACATAAAGTAGGAACAAAGACAGTTTACCATCACAAAAATATTCAATGTTAGTTTAAATAATGCATTCTTTAAGCAGAATGCCTTGTTACTATGGCATCTATGAATTCTGTAATTTTCCTGTTTCATTTACCTTCCCCACTACTCTGTAGTTGGCCCAGAATACTAAATACTATTCTATTAGATAGGAAAAAAAAAAAAAAAGAAAATGACAACAATAGCCAATTATTCTACTGTTAGAAACTAAGAGGCAGGCTGAAGTCTTTAGAAGCCAAAATCATATTTTTCGAAGGAATATTATACAATGCTTCTGCCTTCCTCTCTAAAAGGTATCCATCTACAAGTTTTTCATTTCATATGACCCTAGTTATTTCTGCTTTGCATTGAAACCTTTGTTCATAGCTGTGGGAAATCAAGTCAAAATCAAAGCCTCTCAGGAGAGGAAAGGGAAGATGAGTGTGAACTCTGTGCGGGGGCAGCCATACCAAGCAACTCGGCAGTTCCTTGCTAATGAGCTCACTCTACATCAGCCTGTCTTTCTGCTGTGCAGCTTCATTTCATGACACGTTCTTGCTGTCACTTCCGAGATAATTCCTGTTTTGTTTTTTTTCCCCCAGGACTCAGCTCAGGCTTTGCTTCACCAGACAGCCTTTCCTGGCCTCCCCAGTCTTGACTAGGTGTCCTCTGTGCTCCTGGAGCCCAGGCTTCCTCCATCACAGCAGATTTCTCTGTAGCGTGATTGCATCTATTTCTCTGCCTTGTGAGGTAACTCTCTGATGGCCTGACTGCTATTCATCTCTGAGAAGTTAGTGCCTGTCATGCAAGATTTCAGGGAAAACAATGAATGTGAACGAAAGGCCTTTTCCCCTTGGAAGGTAGGAAGGGACATGCTGCAGAGTGAAGACTAGGTGTCTGTGTCTTTGGAACATTTTTCTGGCATGGTAACTGATCCTAAGAGACAACCCCTTAGCTACTATTTAGAATCTTTCCATGATGTTTCATACATTGACACAGACTTCTCCTGACTTTCTCTGTTCATGCTAAGGCTCAGGCATCAGGGATGTGTTCTACATAACTGCGATTAATGTAGGGCGAAGAGCACAAGATCGTCAGGTTGTGGGTTGGTGACTGGGGAGAGCTCTGAGGTTCTTGTGTGGTACTAAAAATGAGGAACAAAGATAGTTTCATCATAGCAAAAATATTCAATGTTTAAAGTAATGTTGTCACTGTCATAGAGTTTGTGTGGCAGAGGAGAGGAGGGACATTGAAGCAAAAAGGGCATCATGGACTCAGGGCTGGTTGGGTGGATGAAGGGGTGTAGACTGAGTCATTGTGAGTGACACTGGGCTTTGGCAACTTGAAAGCTTCTAGATCAAGAGTCAAAACAGCTGCTACAAGTGCCAGAAAGTAAGGCCCAGTCAGAAAGTGAGAGCCGGTGCAAGTCCAAGGTCAAGTTTGAGATCAGGGTCCCTTTTGCCATGATCTCCCCAACCCTGACAACTTGCCACATAATACCACCTCCCTGTATATTTGGTTTCATCTTGGGGAGATGAATTGGGAACTCCCTGACAAACACAATTTATTCAGCAAATACTGAAAAGTACTCAAAGAGACTAGGTATAACATGGCTTCAGACTAAAATAGAAGTTGAAGAGCAATAAAGGGGATTATCATTATTATTTTCACTGGCCAGACTAGGGTTTTGGTTTTAGATAAATATCAAATTAGTTAAAACATACACACACACACACACACACACACACACACACACATATATATGTATGTATACACATGCACATATGTATTTCTCTACATCCCAGTCGAAGGAAATCTGAACTGCTTTTTCAAACTGATTGCACTTACCACCACTTTAAGGATAACTTTGATGATGTAGAGCTTCTATCCAAAGTCTAATCTGGAGTTTTATAGGTAATCTCTCCTTCATGAACATTGATTTGACTTTGTTATTTGACATAAGGTAACACAGACTACACATGTAACAAAAAAGGTCTATCACTTTATTATTTTATTTAGATTTTGTTCATTTACTTGCAAATGAAATGATCAAATTCACATGAGTTTTGTATATGAACCATTGCCGATGTCTTCCTTTTATAACTTAGAAAGTGAAGGTAAAAGAAATATAATAGCATCTTTATAGCCCACAACAATTTTGCTTGCCAATGTAATTAACTATGTAAGTTATTCAAGAAAGTTGTGGTTTTGGTCAATTTATACACAATTTCCCTTTAGAAAACATGCACATGTGCCTAAGCGGGCAACAGCTGTCTTCTTCCCACCTGTGCCCCATTGAAAATTTCATGGATGTATTATGCCAGTGTAATTTCCCCAGACATGCATATCCCCTTTTATACTGAAATTCTCCAAATGCAAAACGGAGAGTGAATGAAGGAAGCAAGGAGACCTGAATTAAATTATTCTGATTATTTCTGCCTTCATTTACAAAAGCAAAGTGAAATAGAAAATCAAAGCAATTATCTATATAATCTGGGCTCTCTTTCTCGGGCTCTTACATTTTTCCTTAAGCTTCTGTTAGAAACACAGTGTAAGCTTCTCTAACTGCAAAGGATCTAATGGAGAACTATTGTGTTTCATTTCAAATCATGGATGAGATGGGGTAAAGAAGTCATGTTTCGACATCTTACATGATTCTGGAGCAGTATACTCAAGAATACATTTTTCAGAGTTTCTGTTAGGTTTAAAGAATTCCCACATTCTAGGCTTGTCCAGAACTGTGCCCGTGTTGGTATTCTGAAATTCAGGAAAAAGTTGAGCTGTCAGTACTGACTTGTGTCCTAAGTAATGATCATACTAAATACTATTGTCTACTTCTGCTTTGGGTTGTATAAAACAATTGTCTATGCCATTCAATCCCTACCTCCCCAACTCTCTATCTCACCTCCTACTAACTGCCCAAGAGACTTGTTTTTGTACTCCGAAGTATTTAAATCAGGGCTTGACTTTTCCTTTTGTGTCTTCATGCTTTCAGATATCCTAATTCCCCACCATTATGTGCCCTTTGAACTAGCCCTCATGTTTTAAGACTCATTTCAGGAATCATATTTTCCATGATGATTTTCTGACATTGCCCTTACGCCCACTCTAGAGAAATGTGACACTATTTTTTTTTTTCCTTTTGACTTTCCTAATACCTAATTTCCTATAGCATAAGCTTGTCATCCTATATAGGTAAAAGTGATTCCTTTCCTTTATCTTCACTTTAGAAAGTGGCTTCCTCAAGAAAATGGCTTCTGCCTTCTTTTTTGGTTGCCAGATCTAGCAACTGTGTTTAGCCCATATTAAGTTGTGTAATAAAGGATTTATTTTAAAGTAATCCATGGGGTATGCAGGGTATTAAAGGATATACACATATACTTTTTTTTCACATTAAGATTGGAGACTTGAGAATTTAGTGTATGTATTCAGTAAAAAGCTGGCTAAGGGAGGAGTGGGAGCTTGGATTCTAGCGACCTGACTCCAGTCAGAATGGTTTTCTCATGTCTGCCCATCAGTGGAAACCATGCCTTTACTGCTTCCACATTTCTGAAATTAAAAGCTCCTCGTTGTAACTGGTCTCTGCTAATTGGATAGTACAAGTGGGAAATAGCTCTTGTAGAGGTTAAGAGCATTGGCTCTGCATTGGCTCTGGAACTAAGTTGCCTATACTCAGAGCTCAGTTCTTACCTGCTGCCAGTTGTCTAACGTTTCTGTGTCTCGCAACTCGCATCTAAAATGAAGATAATAGTGCTCATCTTCTATCGTGTCAAAAACGTTAAAGAAGTTAATGATGCAAGTCATCAGAACAGTACCCAGAACATTAAGTGCTCTATCCACTTGCTGTGATTATAGGTTTTTTACTAAAAATGGGGAAATAAAGAATTCCTTGGTGAATGCGAAGTTTGACAGATGAAATATTTCAAATCAAAGAGCGAAATATTAAAATTCTCCTTAGTTGGTGGAAAGGTTGAGAATCATTGGGTGTGCTGTTTGTCCTTCTGGCTGAGCTTTGAAGATCATTGAGCAAAATCCAATACTTCATGTCTTCCACAAGCAGAAAATGTCTCCTTTCCAGGGAGGATACTGATGGAGAGGTACAAGCAGATTTTCTAGTTGCTGGGAGCAATTTGGCAAAGAAATAATATAAGCAGACATCATTTCGAGTAAATGCTCCCTTTACAATAGTCACTGAAAAGCTATTAAACATGCCTCCAGATCAAAATTTACAACAGAACCCACAGATAAGATTCACAGCTTTTAGGTTTAGAAGGGGCTGTCTGTGGTAGCACGGGGAATATTTAGAGAACTCTTACTTTGCAGTTCTATGTCTTATTTCAGTGATATTACATGTGCTAAGGATTGCTTTGAAATGCAGTAGAAATAAAGCATAAGGGTGACACACTAAAATTCAAATAAACTGCAATAATATGCCAGTTTGGGGACTCATCAGTACATCTTGGAGTCACACTGGTAAAATAACATGCCCGGCTTAGGCAATTAAGTTAAGGTCTTCATTAGAGAATGTGGAAATACATCAGGGGAGAGGTAGTATTGAACAACAGTAAATGGGGCGCTGCTAAGTCCTGTATTGCGTGTGTGGGATCCCGGAGTGAAAGAAGAATAATAAAACAAAGATCTCCCGGATCAAGAAAGAAATCGAGAATGCCTTTTGCTGACAGTTAAAAGGCAGCATGGAAAAAGAGAAACAGCATGTGACTAAAGTCTTGTCTCAGTTCTGTGTCTTCTTGAGACACATTTTAAGAAGGTAGGTGATCTCTGAATTCTTGTCTGTAAACTGGAGGTTAGAACACCTGTCAGCTTGCAAGCTTGTGGCGAGAATCAAATGAAGCCAGGGAGGCGAAAACACTTTTGAAACTCTGAAGTGTTAAAAAAAATGCAAGTTGCAACCACAGATAATTTTTTTATAGTAAACTCCAAAATCACATGTTTCCCAAGCACAGAGCCTACATTTCTCCTGGAAGATTGAAATTGGGCTGTTGATTTGCATAAAAGGGCTAAAGTAAGAAAAAGTAATGGCGCTAGGAAAAAAATGGTTAGTGTTTAACAAGTGAGCGAAAACAATTGTGCTTTGTTTTTTCCTAAAATGTATCCTGGGAGGATATATAATTGAAAATTTCTGACTCTCAAATGAGCAGAGACCATAATTTTTGAAGAGGCCTTGCTTAGGATGAGTTCTTAGGGCTGCACCATTCAGGCCTTAAGGGAAAATTGAATGGAGGGCTTAGGGTTCCATTAGGAAGTAATTTTCCTCCGGCTGAGTAACTCAGTATAATACCAGCTGTGATGGGAGAAACCTTGCCAGCCACCCCGGTGGCTCTGTGAGGATAACTGGAGAGGCAGTGTTTGCTTCTCAGACTCTGTGCCCCTGGCTCAATTGGAAATGGGACCAGAAACCCACAGTCGGTGATGGACGCTATTTAATTTTCCTTTGCGAGCAGAAGCTGGAATCCCTAACTTGGACTTCTGTTTGACAGACTGCATGTTGGGGAGGAGGCTGGGCAAAGGGATGGTTGATGAGACCTAAATGTAAATGAAAGAGATTTCTAATTCAGAATTTGACAATGCAGAATGCAAACATCATTAACCACGTAGGCTTAGCCCATTTTCATATACTGGGAGATTTTAAGGAAAGATCATAAAAGTAAACTTGTAAGCACTCACACATGAACTTCCTAATATGACTTAAACCAAAAATAGGAAAGAAAATGGAGCAGTGCTGAAACGACAGATATTGACAATTAGCAGCATTTTAATTGTATTTGTCAGCGATACACAGTTTAGAACATTTTTAAAGCTGACAACAGGAGGCAGAACCCAATTTACCTTTTCTGGTGAGTGAAATTGGTGCCCTGTCCTTCACAGTGTGGGTGCTAGTTGCTGAATGCATTGGCTGCTAAGGATTCACAGCTTCTCTCTTCATGCACATCTCCCTTGCCCAGAAACTCTCCAGGTTAGCCAGAAACCAGGGACTAATTGACACAGGGACAAAAGGCCAGGCTCCTTGCCTAAAGACAGAATCAACTGTAAAGTATAATCTTCACTCCTGAGATTGCTCAGACACCAGAATTTAAAAATCCTCTTCTAAATCTCAGCTTCTAAATCTCAGCTTCTAGGGAATGAGTTTTTTTCAATGGCAACTTAGGAGATCTCACTGGGGTGGAATGCAGATGGAAAATATTATGGAAAATTCTTCTAATATCTCCTAATTGGGAGAGTTCAGGCATCAGAGGTATAGATAGGTAACGGGAAGGATTTAGAAAATCCTTTCAAAGTTCTCTCCCATGAAATAGGTTTATTCTATTCCAAGACGACAGGAGCACAGTCAAAACTACTTGTTTTTCTCTAAAATCATTTTCTAGTAGCAATGTTCTGATGTGAGATGAAAAATAACTGTTATATTTATCCATCACTGCAAAACAAATAAACACAAATGGAGTAACTTAACACGCGTTCTGTGGGCTGGAAACATGAGCCGGGCTCAGCTGGGTCTTCTGCTTCAGGGTCCTCCAGAGACATCAATCAAGGGTTTGCCTGGGCCTGGGGGCTCATCTGAGGCCTAACTGGGGAAGAATCCTTTTCCAAGTTCATGTGGTTGTTGGCAGTATTCGGTTCCTTGTGGGCTCTCAGATTGACGGCCTCAGCAACTTGCTGGTTGCTGGCTGGAGGCCACCCTCAGCTCTTGCCACATGGGCCTCTCCAGATTGCAGTATATTTCATCAAAGCCAGCAAAGGAGAGCAATAAAGAGGGTCTTCTAGCAAGAGAACAGTTGCAACCTAATGTGACATAATCACATAGATGACATTTCTTCACTTTGCTGTACTCTTTTAGAAGGAAGTCACAGATCCCGCTGACACCCAAGGAGAGGGCATTATATGAGGGCAAAAACACCAGGATGTTGGGGCTGGTGAGGACCCTCTTAGATTCTCCCTGCTGCCACATCCTCCAACTTAGAGCAAGGAGGTCTGAAAATGAGAATGGGTTATTGGATGGATAGATGAACATATACTTAGACATTTAACATTATTAGATTACTAATAGTGAAAGTATCATTTAAAGAGGTAATGCAGATTTTTTTTTTTTTTTGCCTAGAAATGTTATTGTTTTTGCCCTGACATGAGTTCTTCCATGTATAGCCATCTAATTAGAAATGGGCGAGAAATAAGTGTACCCCCATCTCCCATGATGGGAAAAGATTTTCTCCAAACTTAGCTAAGTTGGCTTCCATACAGTGCATTTCAACAAACATAGAGAAAATGCTTTCAGAGAAAACGTACGTTGGTTTCTATAGTGTCAACTTCTGTCCTGTGTTTTGGAAACCAATGAATGACTGTGGTGACAGTATTAGCCTGCATCTTCACCTTCCAGCAGCCTGTCCAGGAGCACACCTTACAAGATGTTGAGAAAAAAAAACAAGAAAGGTAAGAGCCATAGAATCCCTCCTGCTCTCAGTCCTGTCGCTGAGCCCAGCACCCTCACACTATGGTAGACAATGGGACTAACACATTCTGCAACAATCATGAAGATTTTAGTTGAAAATCATATCTAGGATCTATTTTAATCTGAAGCCTCAACTATTACTTAAAGTCAAGGAAAAAAAATTTTGTCTATTGGTTGTTTATTTTTCCTTCCTTGAATATATAAATTTTTATGAATTTGTCATCTATGTATGTTTCCAAGGGTCACTGTAAAAAATCACCATGAACCGAGTGATTGAAGCAATAGAAATTTATTCCTAACAATTATAGAGGCTGAAAGTCTAAAATCAAGATATCAGCAAGACCATGTTTCATCTTTAGTCTCTAGAGAAGAATCCATGTCTCTTCTGTTGGTTGCCAGAAATCCTTGGCAGTTTTTGATTTGTAGCAACATAACTCTAATTTGCCTCTTTCTTCACATGTTCTCCTTTGAATCTTCAAATGTCTCATTCCTTTCAAGGATACTAGTGGGTGCATTTACAGCCTCTCCAAATCCAATATAACCTCAACTTAATTTGATTACATCTTTATAAGACTCTCTTTTAAAATAAGATCACCTTTACAGATATGAAGTTAAGACTTCAATATATGTTTCTGGGGCACACAAATCAACCCACAACTTCATCCAGTTCTCTAACCTCATGTTATTCATCTCTTTTTGAGACACTTACTATGCTTGATATTCAAGGACACATATTTCAACAGCTAACATCACCTCTAATTAATCTATTATATTTTAAAATTAAGACATTTTTATTTTGTGTTGTAATTGAATCTTCTTAAGTGTTACCAATATTTTAAAAATTTATTTATTGTTACTAGAAGCTGCCTGTTATGGATAGTCTGCTTGACTTATCTCTTCCTGATGGCTGAAGCTTCATAGATGTGTCTTTTTTCAATAGCTGTTCATGTCTCACCTTTTGGGCATGGGGATGCTGGTCTGCCTTATGTGGAATCTGCCATCGGTGGAGATGGGAATTGCAACAGTATGGTTCCTTGGGGACCAGTGATATATAGCATGTGATGATTTGTCGGTCTCCTATTTTGGTTCCAAAGGGAAAATTCTTTGTCTTTTTAATTGCAATATTTAGGACAGAGGTCTTCAACCTGTCTTCAGCTGGGAATTACCTTCGGAGTAGTTCCCAGTACACACTGGTTATCAATACCTAGTTCTCATCCCTGGTACATTTGGCCTTAATATCTGCTTCTTGGGCTAGAGGTAGAATGTTATATATTTTTGTGTAAATATGAAACCCTGGGAAATTTGTTGAAATACAGCTTTTATTTCAGGAGGCCTGGAGTGAGACCTAATTCACCACTTCTAGCCAATTCCCAGATGCTGTTGCTTGCTGCTGAGAAAAAGCTAGAGCACTCCTTTTCAAACTTGGCTTTGCAGTGGAATCACCTTGTGAACCTCAAAAGTATGAATGGTTTTGCGTCACTGTTAGAGATTCTGATTTAATTAGTATGGAGTGTGGCCTGGGCAATGGGATTTTTTAAAGCTCCCTGGATGTTTATAATTTGGATACCTACCAGAATGAAGCTTTTCCAGCTTTCTTGCCAGAGTCAGCTCAATTGCTTTGCTAAGTTTCCCTGGAGTTCATCAAGAATTTCCCCTCCTCTCTGGGATCCTTGATTGACAGAGGACCAGCTTCTTTCCAGGTTGCCAGGTGTTATGCTTTATGTTATTGGGTTTTGTCCATCTGCTGTCCTGCCTCATTTTCATCCCGAAGGGAAGAGGCTGCAGATCTGTTCTCCCTGTCGAGACCCCAGCAGAGCCCAAGACTTTATTTATACTCTCCAGGTCCTACCTGGTAGCTTCTGTACTCAAGAGGCTGAGAATTGAACTTCAACTGGGATGGCAGGGAAGTTACGATAGATTCGAATGAGTCTCTTCTCCAAATCCAATCTTGAGTTTCCAAGAATTATTTCTTATTCTTTTTTGATTTTACTTTCATAATATACATAGTGTTTTGTTTTAGAGAAGTGTTATCTTCTTTAATGTCATTGAGGACTCTCCGTCAAAGATCTTTCTTACTTTTCGCAGATTACTTTTAATTTGTTGTATAATCTTTGTATGTTTTTTGCTTGTTGCGGCCTTTCTCAAATGTCTCATTTGCTGGTGTTTAGAACTGGCTGATCGTATGTTTAACTGCAAGGTCTGTGGTGATAATTTAGGTTTATTGACTGGCAGGTTTTCTTTGGGGATGGGGTAGAAAGCGGCTCTTAAGTTCGATTACACATACACAATAGAGTGAAGAGGTGCTTACCCTGTGGCACCAACACTTAGCCTTGGCTGCCTTACCTGTCTCCAGGTATTTGTTTGCTGAGAATCTAGTGTAAAGCTTTATGCCTCTAGAGGCAGGCAAGTGAGGGGGACAAATTGTTTCACAGTTTTCTGTACAGAGACCTTCACCTACTCTCCGTTTTTAGCTTTTTTTAATATTCCTTCTTGCCATCCTTCTCTTTGTCTTGCTGGGTGGATGTTCATCCCACATAAGATCCAAACTCTGACTTCCTTCATTCGCCTCACCTATCTATTAAGATTCTTCTATTTACCTCACATTGTTAGCAGTTTTTTTTATCCTTGTTGCATGTTTGTATTTTTTAAACATTTCCTACTGTCATAAAGGAGACTGGAGAGGACTAGGAAGATCTTCCGTTTTGTATCAGAGATAGTAAAGTGTCATTTTAAAGGATGTGTGATATTCTATTTTGCTGATCCATCATATTTTATCTATTTAATGACTGTCCTGGAGTTCAATTTTCCCCCAATTTTGGTATTATAAACAATTGTACAATGAACAACCTCAAGATTAAACCTTGGTGCAGACATGTTGTAGATAAGACTCAGCAAATACGATTGCCGACTTATTTAAGTACATTTAAAAAATGTGATGTTTTACCCACTGATTTCGTTGCAAGAATATTTGTACTTAATTCCCTTTTATCTTTATTTGAATCTCTAGATCTTCTTTTCCTGTGATTTTGATGGTAGAAAATGGAACTACCCATTCCATACAGATGTTGGAGATCCAAGCTTGCAGACAGCTGGAAGAAACAGGTGTACAGAAATCCAGGGACTATTAACATATCTAATTGAATAAGTGTTGGTAGTTACAAAAGTAATTAAGAATAAAAGAAAGCCTCATGAAGCTTCCAACGAAAACATTGCTGGTAATCACTGCCAACTTAAAACTCATTTTGTGAAGCTTTCTGAAAAAAATGAGAGTGTTTTATACTGAATATTACCTTTTGTCTTGTAATTTACATAGGTATCTTTAATGAACAGCTCGTTTAGAGTTCCTCTGAGTCTTTCCTGTGTGTGTTGCAGGCATCTTTGAAACAGCAGTTTCGGCAATTCAGAGACGGCAGGCTTCCTCTTGAATATTTATAAAAAGATTTCAAAAGTATACTTAACCAATTTTCTTTAGGTTCTCTTTTTAAAACTCATCATGTTTTCTCCTACATGAGAAATACCCTTCTTGGAGAATAAGAAAGCGGGACATTTTCTTCCATGGTTTTTTGTTGTCAGGATTTTCAGATTGCAGCCTGTGAATGGGTGCATGTAACACCACCTGACTCATCTGATAATGATCACAGAATCCCATGAATATTGTAAAATGGAGAGGAAAATAATTTAGAAAATAGTTCCCTCCTGATAAAGCCACATGGAGAGCATGTGCAATATATATTGTGGAAGAATCTCCTCCTGGGTGTATTGGTTTGCTAGTGTTTCCATAACAAATTACCATCGGCTTACTGACTTAAAGAACAGACGCCATTATGTTCACAGTTCTGGAAGCTGGAAGTCCAAGATCAAGGTGTTGGCAGAACTAATTTTTGGAGGGCCTCTGTCTTTAGCTTGTAGATGTCTATCTTTTCCTCATGTCTTCATATGGTCTTCTCTGTATATGTGCATGTATGCGTCCTAATCTCTTCTTAAAAAGACCTCAGTCATCCTCAGTTAGATTCCACCCTAATGACCTCATTATGATTTAATTACCTCCTTAAAGACACTATCTCCAAATGTAGTCACATTAGGCACTGTATGTTAGGACATCATCATACGAATTTTGCAAAGACACAATCAGCCCATAACCAGGCTTTTTAAAAATGGCGTTTTTTGATGCACACTGATGAATTAGTGGTTGGGTCAGCTGTCTGCAAAGGAGTGCAGTCCACATATATCCCAAGGACCTGGGTTTGAGTCCCAGGTTCAGATGCAGAAGAAACAACGAATGTTAACAACAAAATAAAAATAAAATGAAATACTCCCTCCTCTGTCTTCCTGCCTGTACCTTTCCTTTAAAAGAAAAGGTATCTTTTATATGTGTCAGTTTAATAACATTATTGCACATATTTGACACACAACAGATGACACACAAACAGTATATAGAGTGTTGTATGTTTGACACAACTTAAATACCATGGAACTTTTACCAAAATAGCAAACTTATCCTCACTGCTTTCCTGTACCCCTGTAATTTCTCTCTCCATCACCTTTTTTCTGTTCCCTTCCCCAGACAACCACCAATCAAAAATAAGATGGAATCAGGCAGTATGTGCTCTTTTTATTGGACACGGTTCATGTAACATAATTACATTGAGGTTTATTCATGTTTTGCCATGCATCACAGCATCTTGAAAACTACCTGGTATGTGGCAGCTACACCAATTATTAACTCAAGTAACAAATCAAATTATAAATCAACAAGTACAGTATTTTAGAGGTTAAGGAGACTAGACATTAATGACATTCATAGTTTTAGTATTCTCTCTGAAATATTTTATACAGGTGAATAAATGAAGCAAGTCTGTAGTGTAGAAAATATCTCTCATGGCGCCTTGAAGGATGGATTTGTGTCAGGGAAAGGTTGCAAGCAGGGGACCAGTTATTAAAAAAAAATACATATATATTTATGTTGAGTCTGCATAGTCATCCATGTCAAAATATCCAGTAAGTAACTGAAAATGTGAGCCAGTAGAAAGAATTGTTTTGGAGGTGGCAGGCAGGGGTGCATAAACCATGTGACTAGGGATGAAATTTTTGTTTTGTTAATCTTATTTTGTGTTGTCCCGAGAAATCTTGCTGGTTATTTTACTTAATTTTTCATAGCAGGTTATTGATGACTTATGGATATCATGTTCTATGGGTTAGTTCTTAGGAGACTAATTATAATATTTTAAACTTCTTTTCTCCTCTTTGATCTATTTCTTTTTAAAATCTGGAATTATCCCTTCCTCTTTTGCTTGTTTTAATTTTTCTTTTTATAACTGAACATCTTCCCCCTCAAAATTCTAATTCTCATCTATTTATTTTTAATAGCAAAGTTCTCCCTGAATATTGATTTCAAAAGAACTTTGATTCCATCTCTTTTTCTTAACTGGGGTTAAATGTCTGCTACAAATTTTTGTTTATGATTTTCTACATTATATTGGTAAACAGGGTTTAAAAAACATGGCAATGACAATTTTGTATTTGTAATGTCATTTAATCATTTTATCCAATTCTGTCTGCAAGGATTTATTTTTGTGTAATTAGTGTCTTTTGCTACATTCTCCTTATATTTTTTTGATATTGCCACATGCTTCTCTCCACTTCACTAATCAATGTTCTAATCTAATCTTTCAGAAATTTTTTAAATTTACCTTCTTCTAATGATCCCTTTCTAGTTTTCTTTTTACTTTGTTTTGGATTTTTACATTTAAAAAATTTTGCTCTATCATTTTATGGTCTTGACTTGATGTCAATTTACCTTCTCGAAATTCGAAGGAGGAACTTAAAAAAATTCTGAAGATTAATACAATGTACGCACAGTTGATTATTGACATATTGAGTCATATTGAATACTAGCTCACTCTTCATCACATAAAAAATGTTTTCTAAGAGATGTACTGTCTGATAAGCTCCAGTAGAGGTAGCAACATTTAGCCTAATATTTAATTTTGAATTTCCTTGTCACAAGAAGCCGATGTATTTCTTGACTACTCACAAGAGGGTTCTACAGTTATGGATACTCTAGAAAACTAATCCCTGATATAACCTGTCTTCTAATCAATATTCTTTTTTTCTAGCATTTCATTCCAAAATATTTGCAAATAGAGATATAAGTAATGGCTCCAGGGATACTATATTTCAGTCTTTGAACACTTTCAAGTAAATGATTGACCACTTAACCAGGAAATATTTGCTCAATTCTTAATGCAGAATGCAAGGAGTTATGGACAATATTGTACTATATATACCCAGCATGTGCTTTTGAAATAAACAAGATTTTTAATTATAGTCAGAATGCATATTAGATCTCTAGAACTTATTCATCCTTCATATCTGATTCATTATAACTTTTGACCAACATCTCCCTGTTTTCCCCACCCTCAGCCACTGGTAACCACTATTCTACTCTCTGCTTCTAAGAGTTTAAAATTTTTAGATTCTAGCAATAAGTGAGACCATACAGAATATTTCTTCCTATCTCTAGCTTATTTCACTTAACAGAATGTCCTCTAGGTCATTTAATTCCTTGCAAATGACTAGATTTTCTTTTTTTAAAGGAAGGATAGAATTCTATTATATGTATATGTCACATTTTCTTTATCCCTTTATCTCTTAGTGGATACTTAGGTTGATCCTGCATTTTGGTTATTGTGAAGACTATTGCAATGAACATGGGAGTACAAAATATCTCCTTGAGATAGTGATATCATTTCCTTTGGATACAGTCTAAGAAGTGGGATTCTTGGGTTATATGGTTGTTCTATTTTTAATGTTTAGAGGGATCTCTAAACTGTCTTCTATCATTTTCAAGGAGAACAAATGGACTGCAAACTATTATGGAAGCAGAATTCTCCTAATCAAGCATCACTCCTTAACCCAGAATAGGGACCTCTCTGACATCTGTACAGAAGGGTTTCAGAATTGCTATGAATAGTGACTATGATGAGTCTTCTCCTTTCCAAATGGATGTGCTTATTATGGGTTTTTTGGTTTTTTTTTGCATTTTTGCCTTCATTATATTTTGGGTGTGTAGAATCCAAGTAAATTTTCTTCTTTTTAGTTCACAGGTCACTGGATCAAGAGAACCAGTAACTGATTCTAATAAAAAGATTACATGGTATCTTGAATTTAAGTCTGATGCTATGATTTAATGGAACACTAGGGTGTGAATTTTAGCCTTGTGACTAGGTAGGGCCCCCTGAATGTGAATGGAAGTAATATAAGCAATTTACTAAGCAGGATCTTTAAAAATCATTAGTGGTACAATTAATTTTTGGCAGTCCTAAAATGGGCAGGGATGCCCTTTTGAATTTTTTGCAAAGAAGATATAAAGCAGAGCTAAAGTCATCCCATAGTTGACAGGCATCATAGCTAGAAATAAATATAACTCTGATATTTTAAATAACTCCTTCTCCTGTCTTTCCTTCCTTTCTTTCCTTCCTCTTTCCTTTCTCCTCTTCTTCCTTCTTCTTTTCCTCTTCTCTCCTTTTACTTCACTTTCTCTTCTTCATAGCAATAGTAGTACTAATATTACAGAAGAAACCTAGGCTGATGGATATAAATGGTGATAATTTTACATAAGTAAAAATAATTAAATGCCACCACACACTAAAAACATGAAAGTTCTGCTGAGCAATAGGAGGCCTTTTCATTTAAAAAGGTCATTTTTCCATTTTTCGTAAGTGTTGAAATTGACCTCAGGCACATCCCCTAGCAAATAATATTTAATGGATGGAATAATCTCTGGGGAATCTAGAGTATAAATTGGAACTGATAAAACATTATTTCAATATGTTAGGAAGATGAGAAAATGAAGCAGCAGCTAGGAAGTGGAGTGCCTGAGTTTTATTACATATAGTGTTTTCACTTATTTCTGTGTGAGAGAGATTGATGATGAACTGCAGTTAGAATTCAGTATGGGTGTTACCTCAATTTCTATTTCTAATGATTCAACAAAACAATCTCAGAGATCTGAATAAACTGGTGAATAGCATAAGGAACTTTCATTCTTTAAAAAAAACAAAACAAATGAAACCTTTTTTTTTTTTTTAATATGAGAAGGTTGCTTTATATCAGCTCAAATTTAACTTTGCATAAAATAGGGTAAACTGAGTCCACATGCAGAGTGGCACTTTGGACAAACACATGGTGGATGAGTTGAAGACCACACTCATAGTGAATGTGTATATTATACTATCAGAAATAGTCAAACTGCAAAATGTGAGGGCACAGTCACAAGACTGCCCTCAATTTCTGATATCAACTTTTAAGTTTGAAGGGTTCCCCAAACCACCTTTAGGTTAGGTAAGTTTCTACAGTGGGACTCACAGAATCTACTGAAGTTTGTTAAATTCATGGTTACTGTTTATTGCAGGAAAAGATACAGATAAAAGCAGCCAAAGGAAAGTGGTAACTCTGTGAGGAGATAGATGCATTAACTTACCTTCTTGTGGTCCTCACTTTGCAATATATACATAGGCCAAATCATCTTGTTGCACCCCTTAAAATTATGCAATGTTCTATGTCAGTCATATTTTAATAAAACAAGAGGAAACGTCAGTCAAAGAAAGCATAAGGAAGAGACTGAGATGACTCCAAGTGAAGCTCACATTGTACTCTCTCATGAAGTTAGGAAGTGTTGTCTTCTCATCTTTGATGTTTGGCAGTGTGCTTGGAGTATTGCCAACAAAGGATCTCACTTGAACTTTGGACCAGAATTTTAATTGAGAATTGTTATGTAGGTCTAACTGATTGGTCACATGGTTGATTCAATCTCCAGGTCTGTTGATAGTGAATGACTGAAAGCCCCTACCTTAAACCACATGGTTAGTTTTTCTGGCATAGCCAGCCTCTACTCAATGACTATGGAGTGTGGTTGGCCACTTATTATAATCCAGAATACTAGATGTGGCCAGCCCCCATCTAAACAAAGACACTCCTATCAGTTATGACTAAAATGACCTCTCAGAAGCCAGGGAAGAAAGCCAGATCTTTATTATATACTTGCCCATAAGAAAAGATACTTTTATACTTCAAGGAGACAAAATATTTGTGGCACTGTGTAAGTGCCTTAGAAAAGAAGTGTTGAAGATGATCTTGCTTTAATTCAATGATGTTATTTGAAATCAGTAAACAGGAACCTGTGCCCCTAAAGTTGGTAGGCAACAAGAAGATATCTTGAGATCTTAGTCTCACAGTGCTCATTGCATATGCCATTTCCTAAATATTCTGAACAAGATGTCTGACTTCTGGCCTCATTTTTCCCGCTTAAGGTACAAATGGACTCCTTTCACACCTGGAATCTGTCATTCAATATATTTAATATCTTTTCAAGCTTTTTCTCCATTCACATTTATGAATGAGTGTGCTTTCTAGTTAATTTATAGATAATGCTTTGGAAAGAACAGAACTTGGACATACTTGTGGTACTGCCTTGACCTTTATTTAGACTTCCCATGCTTTTTAGAGTTGAAACTGAGATCAATTGGAGCGTCATCAGGTTGTGGGGAGGCGGGGGTTGTTCAGGTGGGCATGGAGTGAGTTTGTGTGGTCAGGTGAGGGAGGGAGAGGTCGGCAGGTCTAGGATGAGGGTGAGGTCTAGGATGTTGTTAAATAGCTCAAGCTGTTCTTAACCCAAGTGATTGAAACCAGGACAGAATTTCAAACCAGGCAGTACAACATGGCCAAACTGTGATGATCCCATTTAAACAAGCAGGTAGGGTAACCCTACATATATTTATTTGCAAACTTGGTTCAACCACTTTTCATTCTATTCTTTTTGAAATAGTAACAGAATAGGAGAGAGAATAGGAAAAGTGTTTGTTTTCCTAGGGACTATTTCAGGTCCCAGCCTATTACCAAAGATTCGAAGCAATGAGTTTATGACCCTAAATTTTTTCATCATTTTGTTAGTTATGATGAGACCCTGGAACTACATTCCTGTTCACTTCAGATGTAGCAGCTAAAGGCATAAACAAGGTTTTTGTGTGTTAGAACTCCATCCTGGATTCATTTTTGTTTCCATTAATGGAATTGTAAACATAGCTTTAAATAGACTTATTAAAACCATTAGGCTCTCTAAAAATTGCCTTGATTTGCATTATTTAAAAACCCTCTAGCTATTCATAAGAGGTCATGAAAGTTGAATGATAACTGGTGTTCTTGATTTTGCCTAATTTGCTATCATAATAATAAGGGATGTTGACAAAAGGAAATTCCCAATACACCTAAAGCAAATTCTTACAGAATTTAAAATATTCACTGTATATTCATTGAATACCTTTGTCCGAGGAAAAAAATTCTTTATTACAAAACTACATTAACACATTTATTAGGCCAAGTAATATTTAACTGGTGGTATCTTGTCTAGATATTTACATATGAGGATATTTAGGAGGCTTCCATGACAAAGATCTGGCAGGATCTCCTAGCAATGTGAACTAAAACAGCTTGACTATAATGTTCTATATCCATTGCATGAACAAAAATTAATGATGATGATAAAATCCAATGTTGACAGGACTGTAGGCAGTTTATTTACTGCTGGTGACACAGTTAATTTAGTCTTTCTATGCAACAATGAAATATTATCCAAAAGGAGTTAAAATTTGTCTACATTATTTGACCAAAAATTGATCCAAAATGAAAAAGGAAATCAATTTTAAACCATTCACTAAATTAAAGATTTTTTTCAATATTGTAAAATTGGAAATAAACCAAATCTTATAGAAAATAGTTGACCTATGAAATAGAAGCAGATGGGATTCTGAAAATTGGGAAGGCGTTTGAGTGTGGCTTGTATTTCCTAAAACTGACATGATATTGTTATAATCACCTTGTCTGATACACCATAGAGGGTGTATTTATCTGGAATTTATGGCATAAATATAGTAATTGGGATGGGGAATATAAATGGGACTTTGACAATATTTGCCATATGGGTTTTGTGGGAAATTACACATAGATGATAATTGCCTGGTTTATAAAGCTGCTACTCTTGAGTCCATAATTAGCCTCACACCATTTCGTGTCCTTGTCATACTACATCAGAGTAAAGAGAACCCATGCATCAAACTTCATCATATAGTAATGAGAGGACAATGGGCTCCTCTGTGGAGCCAAAGACCTGGGCACCCTACTCTCCCTTCAACGATTTGCTCCCCCCTCCCCCAAAGTACTTGAGTTAAGAGAACTTAGCCTAGAAAATGTGAACATGGTATCTTTGTGTCTTTTATATTCTAAGAGGTTAAATAACAAAGGAAGAGGTATTCTGGAACTTGAATTTAAGTATTTTTCAGAACAGAGGCCATATATCATATTTTGCTGAATATAAGGCACACTTTTTTTGCTCACATTTGTGAGGGAAAAAAGGATGTGCATTATACATGGGTAATACTAATTCCATAGCTATATACATGTTTTAATTCTTTCATGTATGCTTATGAATTAAAAGTATAACTCTAGAAATCAATAACCGTATCTGTATGCAAAATAATACTCTGGGTTGCGATAATTGGTTTTGTTGAATTTACAGAGAACTTTCAATAAAAGCAGTTTTAGCCAGTGATTCAATGAGATGAAACAAAGAACAATGACTTGTTGTCCACAGAATAAGTGATTCACTGGATAACATAGGTGATGAGGCTATATTACCATGCAGTGAACAGTGTGATAGTTCTCATCGTACATTTCAGGTGGGAGCCAGCAGGCTAGCTGATATTTTTACAAAAATACACACTGCAAGTTTTAAGCTAATGGTTATTAAATTGCTAAAGAACCTAGCAGCACAACTGCCCAGAGACCCTGTGGGCCTCCTCCTACAGAGAGTGTCATCAGACTGTGGAGGCGACAGGAAGAAGAGCTTCTTCTACTTGCATCTGTTCTTGTGTTTTGTCACTATTTGTTACATAAAATTTCTTTTACCACAGTATATTGAAAAATAAGTGCTAAGATTCCTTAAAGTCTGGGTCAAAAATGTGCGCGTTATACATGGCAAAATATGGTACCTAGACCCTTTGATCCAGATTCCTGTGAGAGGGCATAATTGTTTGACAGGTGGAGTTACAGGCCCATCCCCCTTCTCCTATCTGTGGCTAATAACTGTTGATGATGTGGTTAACCTAGTATTATCTGAATGACTGGTTGTCTTTGATCAATGCACTTTTCAATGAGAAAATTCTGACTACTTCTTTGCTTTCTGAGTCTGATTTCATACATCTATATATCTGTGCAAGACAGAGAACTGGAAAGCATCCTGGTCAGTGGGATAGTCCCTAGGCACTGGGTAGATATGATTTAAGATGATCCTTCATGGTATGATTCTTCCCTCGTTTCTTTAATTACATTTGAATTTCCTGCCACTAGAGGGCACTATTAGAATAACTGTGGGAAAAGGCCACTCCTGAATCATACACTGGCCATCAATGGCCAATGGCCAGGGGTTTCAGTGGGGAATGGAGGATGCGAGGGGAGAGAGGCAAAACTGGAAGTTAAGGAGCGTGACATTTAAAGCTTCAATCACATTTTCCCCTAGTTAATGAAATTTGCATGTTCTCTGTAATCCTTTGAACCCAACTAAAGGTGAAGTTGAGCGCTGCTGGCTTCAGAGATGCTGTTGTCTGTGCATTGTAACCGTCTACGGGGGTGTTTTTGAAATCCTCAACTCTTTGAGAGTAACAACAGCTCCAACTTTCTCTCAAGTGAGGCTGGAGGCTGGAATGGTGGGTAAACAGAATTCTGAACTAGGTTGGGTTCTCAGAAGCTGGATCTCAGCATGGGAGCAGCATGGAAAGGCCATGACAAGGAGCAGTATAAGAACCATGACTTATAGAAAAGAGTGAGTCTTAGTTTGAATACATTCAAACTGGACTGGCATGTAAATATCCTAAACATTGTGAGTTCAGTCTTTCTTGAGGCTGAATTGTTGAGTCTAGCAGAGTTCAGTATGACAGGAGTATACTTCCCAGGTGAGTGAGACCTTGGGAATTAAATTTTCCTTGAAAGATAATTCATTTGTATTATCAATCATCCTTGGAAGAAACTGATCCTGGAATAAGAAAGGAGAAGGGGACAAGGGTGGGAGATGGTGAAGGCAATCTGGTCTCTCTAGAGGATGGAGACTGTCCAGGATGATGTGGACCAGTGTGGGACTGTCCAGACCCCCAAATAGGTCTGGACCTTTGAGTTTTAAGAAGAGATATATCTAGTAGTGATTAAAAGTTACTCTCAAGGCTGTGCACCTCTTTCATTTCTCTCAAAGTTTCAGCAAAATTTTGTTAAAATTGCAGCCTATTTTAGCAGTTTTGTTCATGCTTGGGGCAAAACACTATATACTTGGGGCAAAGCAATGAAAGGGAGAATAGTGGATAGTGAAGGGCTATGGTAATCCAAGCCCATAAGTAGTGATCTGGAGTAGGATGGGAGTCAGAGATAGATGTGTGGAACATTTAATTGTCCTCTAGGGATTGGTCATTTTAAGGCAAACTGTGAAGAGGAGATATCCTGCAGCTAAGCAGGATGGAGCTTTTAAGTAATTACCACTGAAAAAATTAAAACTGTCAAGGGCCTCACTCTGGAGTTAAAATAAAATTCAAATCCTAATGAAAGCCTAGAACTTAATTATTCCAACCACTAAAAAGAAAGGATAATTATGTAACGTGACAGAGGTGCTAATTATTGCTACAATGGCAATCATATTACAATATATAAATGTATCAAATTAAGATGCTGTACACCTTATATTTACACAATGTTATATGTCAAAAATATCAGTTAGAAAAAAATAGTCTACAAGGTCCTTTCCACCTTCATCTCAAGTAACTCATTTTATTATGTTCCACCCACCCTAGCTTCTTTCCATTTCTTGATCAAGCCAATTTCTAGCTTGCAGGACTCAGCCATGCTGTTACCTTTGAATAGGAGCCTCTTTCTCTAGATCTGGTTTCTTTTCTCACCTTTAGATCTTAGCTTAATTGGCATCTTTTTAAATTCATTCTTCCTGACAACAGTATTTAAATGTATTTTCTCTTCTCCTACCCTGCCTTTCTCTCTCATATCACCTTGCTCATTTAATTCACAGTTCTTCAAAGTATAAATATGTGATTTTTTATTAATTATCTGTGTTCCCCACCAGACTACAAAATCCATGGAGGTAGAGTCTATGATTACTGAAATATGGATTCTTACAAGTTTTTTGATCATAGCAAGTTCACGATACAAAATTTTGACTAGTGTGCTTATTAATGAAAATGCAACGTCATTCTAGTTGTCAGACTGGCATGGCCATGGGACAATTTGTTTTCTTTTAGAAGACTTCTATTTCCATATATTTCCTCTGCTTGCAATACTGCCATGTTTTTAAAAAGAGACCCATCTTCTCATATTGCCCAATGGCTTATAAAGATATGTCCCCTCTTTTCAGCACTGTTAAAGCAATTGCATGGAATTCTGCTTATTTTGCTTCTGTTCTGCTATGACTCCACTTTTATTTCTTCCAGTTTTTAGCCTTGGACTTCCTCAACAAATTTTGAATCCAATTGTGAACCTTGCTTTGTGTTTACTTCTGGTTTTCTCAACTTCAAATTTTAGTACTCTCTAAGGACTTCAGTTTGTGCTCAACCATGGACTGTTTCTATTTCTGATTCTCTCAGGTTATTACCTTGGCTTAGCTATGGGTCAAGACCGCAACTCCAGTACATCTTGTCTGATCCCCCTCTGATCCCTGAACATATTGATTATCCAGCTGAGGAGGGCTGAGTGTTTCTTGCTAGATTTGTTTTCAAATGGGTATATGCCATAATTACAACCTAGGGGTCTATCTTACGATAATATTCTTATACCCCTCCTTATACTCTCTCTTCCTTTCTGTCTTGATCCGCACTGCACTCACACTAGATCATACCTGTGTTTTTGAAGTTGGATAAAGCCCCATTCTAGGGTTAAGGATTCTGGCTTCCTGAGATGTCTCAGGGACTGGATAATGGAGCTAAAAGTGCAGGAACATTAGCTTTCCATAGGTAAGACCAATGTAAAATGTGAGATAGGAAAAATAAGAAAAAATTTTACCCCTGTAGGCTATTTCAAGTCTCATTTTTTCTTTGAAACCATTCTGGAGTAATAGTAGATGATATACAGACATTCCTATTAAATAGTTTGCTGTGTCTTTTTACAGATTAACATGTGACACGTGGCTTTGCCTGACAGCTTCCTTCTCCTTGCTTCACTTTCCATTTTCTCTAGCTCATGCCATCCCAAGTAAAGTATTAGTGACTTAATATATTCTCCAGTGAAGTTTAAATGAGGTAGCATATCCAGAATGGGTCAGCAGGGCAGAAATTCTAGTGAAAAGTAGCCAGGAACCAAATATGAAGATAAGTGGGAGTGATTATTCCAGAACATATTTCATTGGCAACTGTGATGAGTATGTGATTCAGATATCAACTTTTAAGAGAAAATAGAATATATAGAATAATACGTGTGACTAACATTCCATGTAGAAGAATCTCCCAGTAATTTGAACGAGTTAACAACTTGAAGGTTTTTGTAAATGGAAATAAACCTTGGTCATATTTTTTTAATAATATAGGATTTTTTTAAATTAAATTGTCAGACAAATTTAGCTATCAGTTATTTATGTAAAGAGATAACACATTTCTTGGGGGGGGTTATCTCTAATTCTTAAAACATGCTGACATGAAGAGTACAACTCCAGTTTACTTAAGAAAATATCAAAGCCTTTGGATTTTTCTGGATTAGGCAAGAGGAGGATGATAAAATATCCTTTTACGAAGGCTAAGTTATGTCATCTAAATAGGTCCCCGCCCCTGAATAGTAGCAGATAGAAGTCTATTTTTGGTCCAAGCAGTGATTGACTTCCATTATTCTAGTCATTGTGCCTAAAACACCTTATCTATAAAGGCATAATCAAAATAATTGCCTGTCTCCAGAGTTCTGTGAAAATTAGCTAATGTCAGCAAAAGTGCTTTTAGCTACTACAATGGTATTGTGACCTTTATTCACCACTTAGACTTAGTCTTAAAATAGATCCATGATAACCTCTCATTAAAGTTTTGAGTCTGTTTCAAGCCAATGATATGGAAGGACAGTAGCTATAGACCATATTAAATAACTAATAGGTAGAGCTTGGGGATAGAAAAAGATAAAAGAGAACTACAGAATAAAGTTGTCAACTTTTGATAGAAAAGTTGACTAAAGTGTGGTAAAAGTTACTTCTCAAATATGTTAATCTTTCCTTCATTCCTCCCACTTACATGTGACAGAATTATTTACATATTTATATATTTGCTACGAAGCTTTCTCTTTTTTTCTAGGAGATTCTGGGTTGGCCCACCCAGTCACTTGCCCTCCTCTGCTTGTAAAGAGCTACCTTTGCCAATTAGTTGTTTGCTGATTTTTAAATTCAGAGTTTGAGGAAAGGAGATAAGAAGAGGTGTCTTGGGTGGAAGGACAAATTTTTTCTAAGGTAGTTTTGTGGTGTTAGGAATCAAGAAGCATTTAAGTTGAGTGAAAAAATATGTTAAGGGGAAGAGACTTTTTAAAAAGAAAACTATACGCTTAATTATTTTAGTAGATAGCACTGAACTAAAATTTGCAATATTATAAATTTACTATTTGGTGCAGTGTTTCTTGAGTGATTGTAAGCTTTTTAAAAGGAATTTATGTTCTTAAAATGAGTTCACTGCCAAGGAAATAATGTTTAAAAGTAGGAAAAAGAAAAAAGGAAGCATTATATACAATATAATGAGGAACATAATTAAAGTCACTATAATATAAACATAGGGTAGTTGCGGGGCAGTCAGAAAAGAGTCACCACTTCTATAGAGAAAAAGACAATCAGCGACTATCACAAGATCAATTTTAAAAATTAAAGCTCACAAAACCCCATTTCCCCCTTATTATCAAGGAAAATAATCATAAAAACTTTTCAATGATATTAGTTGTGATGATTGAACATTTCCCCCTCATTATCAAAGAAAATAATCATAAAAACTTTTCAGTGATATTAGTTATGATTAAACATATTTTTCTATCTGTTTCTTTAAGGGTTCAAAAAGCAATTTATATGAGACCGAAATGTTATTTTAAAAAATAATTTTCTTTGGAAAAGTTTATTTTTTCTCAGTATCTCACAGCATCTGTATAGTGTGAAATTATTTTAAACATAAATCACCTGATTTCGGTCACCATCGTCTTCTATTGGAATGCAAGGGAGAAGACATCCCTCAGTCCTAGGGAGATTCTACTGTCTTTTGAGGTGCATGTAAATTATCAATTAACACTGGAGGCTGACTTAAAACGTGCTGAAAATCTGCGTGAGAGGATCTTGTGGAGAGTAATAAACATCAGAGAGCAACAAGCTGAATGAGGGAAACAGTGAGGTAAATTTCCAGGTCAGATCTTTATGATTTGTGAATCTTTTATACCAATTTTTTTTGGTATTTATTTTGAAATCTCTTTTTTATAAATAACTCTTTTTTCTCACTAAAAAACAGGCATATGTCACGGTCCTTCATCAATAGATAGCACCTTTTCTTTCTCCCTATAATGGTACCATCTAAAAGAACCATGAGTCATATTCACAGCAGAAAGAATGTCAGAGTTCAGATTTTCGTTCTGACTCTTAGGAGCCATGTGACGATGGCAAGTTGCTTTAACTTCTCTGTGGCCCAGTTTCTCATTTATAACATACAGATAGTAGTGGACTAGGTCATTCAGAGGATGTGACAGCCAGCTGACCCATGAGTTAGACTTGAACTGCCAGAGACTCCTCCACCTCTCTCCTGGCCCTGTAAAGTGTGTTCTGCTTGTCTTTCCCCTGCTAGAAGCTGCCTCCAAGATGGAAATAGTAATAGTAATATTGAGATAGTATGTGCTGTAGAGTCCATCTGAGCTGAATTTGTGACTGAACCCTGTAGAGGTCTCCATGCTCAGATTCTGGCTGGTAGGAGCATAGATCAACATGTTTGTGACAACTCAACACAAGCGTTGTCTGTTAAAATTGTCCCCTACCCATGTGGAGTGGCCTGTTCCTTTCTTTGGTCTCTCATTACTTTCCATAGTTTCACATTTCACTCAGGATCTCTCAAGGTTGCAAAACAATAGGTAACAATAATAATAATAATAATAATAATAATAATGTCTAGGTTTGTTACGAGGCTTAAATGAGTTAATATATCTTAAGCATTCAGAAGACTACTTGGCTCACTGTGCGTAAATACTGGCTATTATTATGAATGGTTAGGAACACAGGTTCTTTGTTCAAACTACACCACTATGAATCTCATCTAAGTAGTTGTGATGCGACTTTGAATAACACTTTGCTTACTAAGTTGGTGTTGTGGTCTCATCATTTTTAAAGCTGGTTAGAAAATGAGCTCCTTTTGTGTTGTGGTAAAGATTAAATGAGTTAATATATATAAGACACTTAAAACAAGTAAATGCTTAGTAGATACCAGCTATATTATTCATTTAAATGTTTTGAGTGCTGGTGACCTATAAGAAATTATGCTACATATAAGGAAACAGAATAGATACCATCGTTTTGCTCATGATATTGCAGACCATTCAGTGTTACACTTTCCTGTAAATATTTAAATGTAATATGAATGAGAAGGAAAATGAGTTCTCAGCAGGAATGGCTGTAGTTATCAGGAGATATTTCTTTGAATATGTGATGATCTAACATATTCAATGAATAAGAAGCAATTATAAGGTAAGGGGCAATGTGTGCATCGAGGGGAATAGGTGGCTTACAAAAAGAGGCTGAGTTGAGGGATCATTCCAGGCAGCATGAGTGGTAAGGCTCATGGTACATCTGAGGCACAGAGAAACAGAATTCCAAGCTTACAGAGCAGCGCGGGGAGTATTATGAGATGGGCCTGTTGACATAAGAGAGGATTTATTAGGAAGCCCTTGAGGACCACGTTAGGAAGGTGAGCCTTTTGTAGGTGTAGCCAGAAGCTTCAGAAGTATTTTAAGCAGGGGTGATGTGACCAATGATTATGTTTTAGTATCCATCATTCTATTTTTAAATTTATGCATCTATGTATATATTCATGTATGCATTTAAAATAAAACCATCATCATTGCACATACAATACTTGGTCATCTGATTTTTGAATTTAAAATATACCATCAATATGTCTCCATTTTGTGGATTATTCTAAAATTATTTCAAATAATGGCATTAAATTGCATTGCAGAAATGAATCATAATTTATATTAAATATTTTGCTTGGGGACAGCAGGTGATTCTAATTTTTTAATATAAAGAATGTAGCAATGAATATATCACTATTCAGACTCATGCACTCATCTACCTAGGTAGAGATTGAACCTAAACAGAGCCTAGGCAGCTTACTTCCAGATCTTCTTCACTAGCAACGGTTATTAGAATTCTTCTGTTAAATAAAATGTAGCTTGTAGAGCTGGTTGGTATTAATATGCTGTCTATTATCTGTTTAGTATTAGAAGCTTCAGGGAGAAGATTGATTTGCAGTCGATGAGAACAGGCAGAACATTCCCTACTCTGTGCTATGCCTTCAAGATGCTCTACCAGAGACCACTATTCACTTCGCTGACTCTGTTGGTCAGCTCCAGACCAGCCTGTGTGTCCCACCTTCTATTTTGTACTATCGCCTCTGAGACAAAACCCTGGTTTTCCTTTTGACAGAGATGCTACGAATCCCTGGTGGCCTGTTACCAGCCTGACCTTCATATGTTATTGACTCCACAGGAAGAAAATAAAGTCCAAGGACCTTTGCGTTCTCTCTCTAGAGCATGATGTTGGCTTGATATGCATGGTACCAGATAAAATTTCTTCAAAGGTGGCCACGTTTAGATGACATCCTTTCCTAATCCCTGTGTCTACATTGAGGTTTTCTATTTCCGTTGCTTAGTCATTTTAAATAGAGGTCTGAGAAATAATACTAGGTCCACTATACATCTTCCCCTAAGAATTTAAATGTTGCTTCTAAGTGGCATTAATTAAAAAATGTAATCCTTAGTTTTGACCTGAGATCATTAATTATAATGCCACTATTAGGTATAGTTAATAGGCTCATTGCTAAATACAAATTCTGTGCGACCTTGGGCAAATCACCTATCTTTTCTTTTACTCATATTCTTCATCAGTTGAAAGTTTTGATACCAAGTTCACTGAAGCTGTGAGAGTCTAGAAGTCTACATGTCACTGAATATATATTCTATTGTATTAAACACTATTTACCCCAGAGTTCTTCCGTTAGAAAAAGCCTGATTTTTTTTCTTTCACTTTGAAATGCTAATATGACCTTGATCCTCAACCTGTTCATTTCTTTCACAGACACGTGGTTGAACATTGTGGAAACTCTTCAGTACGGAGAGTAATTCATTGCCCTTGAGGAGCTTAGACTGAGAGAGGAGACATTCAGCCTGGACAATGCCATAACAGATGAGGAACAAATTGTGAAGGGAGATTGCATTTTCTTGTCACACAAACATGTACAGTACAGATGAGGTAATTGTACCTTAAGATTCACAGCTGAAAGGTTATATTTAAATATAGGCTTTAGAGGTAGACGGAAAGGCATTTAATCACTGGCCCTTCATCACCTGGGATTGGCAAAGCCTGTTTCAATCTTTCTAAGTTCCTTTCTCTTTTTGAAAAATCAAGGTAGTCACAACACCTTACATAGCAGAGCTCTTGTAGAGATGACACATAAGTGGAAAGGGTCTAGCAAAGGAGCAATAGATCTCCGAAAAGAGACTTAAATTCTTGTTTATTTACTTATTCAAGAAATACTGAGTGTCCAGTAGGTATCAGATATAGAGGAGTAAGACACACTGTCTCTTCCTTATAGGGCTGACAGTTCAGTTGGAGAATCATATATAATACACAAATAAGCATAAAAATGGTGCAAGAGATTGTAGGCTGTGGGAAGAGTCATGAATTAAGCAGAGAAGGTGATAATAGGAAGAAATGAAGGGGTGTGCAGGGAGAGGCAGGGATCTTAAGTTGGCCATGGAAAGTCTTGAGGACAAAAATTTAAGTGAATACCCGAAAAATGAGAAAAAGCAGTCTTCAGCAGTGACGAAAGGAAGCTCATTGCAGTCAAAGAACAGAAGTTTTCTTTTCTTCCTCCTCTGCCTCCTTTCCTTTCTCTTGTTCTTTATCTTCTTTATAGAGGAGACTAACATTCATCTTTGACACCTTCTCATTCTTTGACTGTTTTATTATTATAACAGATTCAAAGACCAAGTGTTTTCAGTTGTCAGAAGCAGAATTATCAGGGTTCAAGGATGTTCTTTAGAAGCTTTTCTTTAGGAGATAATTTTTTTAAAGTTTTTATTGATTGATTCTGTGATTTTGAGTAAAGATACACTTAATCTATGGTAGTGTTTCTCAATTCTTTTTATTATTTGTCCTTAAAACTCATGTTTTATAAGGCATCCTCTGCCCTCAAATTGTTTTCGTAAATAATAAAGAACATCTTTTTCTATTCATTATTAAAAAGACCCATCAATGCTAATCAGATTCCTAGTAGAGAAAATTCCATTTGAAGGCAGGAGTATACTTGTTCTTTTTATTAGTGAGCATAAGCACGTGACTCTCCAAGGCTTTGTTTTGTGTAATAAACAGCTCAAAAAATTAATATTCATTTGAGAATATTTAGAGGTCTAGAGTACATGATCTAAGATCTACTAATTCTTGGTGAACTAGAGTTCTAGAATCGGACATCTAGAATTCATCTTCCTTTTTTCAAGATGAGCTATTTAGATCATTCTGGATAATTCTTTTAAAATACTCTGCTTATCATATATGCTAGACATCCAAATTTATTTGAATGTTTGGCATTTGCTCTAAGATCTGATCCTACACCATTCCCTTCACCAACTGATTTAAATTTTTCTTTTCTTTCACTACATTGTAAATCCTTGAAGACAGAGATCATGTCCATTTTTCTTATTGCTATGTCACAAATACATGTATTAGGAAGCTTAAATGTTTTATGATTAAAAAATGTATGTTATTTATGAGCCTCTGGCCTGAGTACTTTATTGTAAATCTGAGTCTACACCTGAAGTATTCTTCCTGGGCTGTATTCTTGTTCAATTTTATTTTATGTAGACTTCTTTAAAGCACCCTGATGCAAAACAGGTCAAATTGTGTGCACTCTCTGACTCTATTTAACTTGAAGATTTTCATGGCTTTCAGATTGGAAGTCTAACTTTCCTTGGCCCTCAATGAAACATTTATTATGTGAGCATTTTAATATTTCATATTTTATCTTTCAGAGTTTTTTTTTCATTGCCTTACATTTTATTGGAGGTTTATGAAGAAATGAAAAGGTCAAAACAAAGGGAGAGCCTGGTTGATTACAGATACCCTAAATAAGAGATTTGTTTTTCCATTTCAGTACCTTAGAAAATTCTTAGCTTATTAAAGTAGACATCCTTCTCAAATCTAAGGAACTCATATGACCAGTGCACTGTATTATGAGATAGGCAGACAATATCTCTGCCTTTAGATTTCTTAAATGACTTTTATATAATTGAATTGTTAGATTAACCCATGCTATCCTTTCCATTTGTAAAATGCACTGGCAGGTAACAGTTTATTACTACTCCTCCCAACATTTAGTTTGCTTGCTGATCAAGATTCAGTTGTATTTGTTCACAAACCTATTTATTTCAGTTGTATTTATTAGTATAATTCTATGTCATATCAAATATTTTAGTAACTGGCAATATATAAAAGCAAAAGGAATTTATATACACTATTAAAAGCAAATTACTTTGTTAACAAGATCATGGATGCATGCATATGTTCAGATGACACAGCAGAGAAAATAGCTGGACACCAGGAGTTTGAAGCAGAGAAAGGTTTAGAATCGAGAGGGGAGGAGCTAATGAAGGAAGTGGGAGAGTGACTCTTCTCAGATCCTTTTCTATAACTATAAGGATTTGCAGAGATTGTAAAGGCAAAGCAACGTCCAATGGGAAATATGGCATAGAGTGAGTTATTGGTGGCATTCTGCAGGCACTGGAAATGGCAGACACCATCGATGGGGCAGTGTAAATTTATCAGGCCAATCACAAGTCTCATATGCCTCAATGGAAAACTGGTTTAGTTCATTATCTGTGTTTCTCCTGGCCAAACTTATTTGTAACAAGACTACATGCTAATTAATGTCATAGATTCCTCGGATTATGATTAACCAATTTTGCTGGATGACTAGGTTCACCTAGCCCTGCTTTACTATCAGCTACACAAAGTCGTTAAAATGTATACATTAAATATGCATAACTTTCGAATATTAGGCGTACCACCCAACAAAACTAAAACACTTAGAATGTCTCAACAATCAAAAAGTTTGGAAGCAATAGAGTGAGCGTCATAAAAAACTAGGTATGGATAACACAGATGCAAGACAATGAAAAACAATCACAAATCTAGAAACTCCTTCTTAGATTGCTTCAAGAGTATACTTAAATTCTTCAGTCTGAAGAATACAGAATTATAAATGATGAAGTACTGATGAAATTTAATAAAATATGGTAATGGTATTTCATTATTTGACCAAAGAGACAATAAAACAAAACACAACATTGGTCCAAAAGCCTGTAAAACAGAGAAAAAAAAAAACTCCTTGACAATGATTTTGGCTACAATTTTTTGGATATAACATACAAAGCACAGAAGCAAAAGTGAAAGTAAAAGCTAATACATGGGGCTACTATGACCAAGGAGGTTTTGCAAAGCTAAAGAAATAGTCAACAAAATGAAAATTCAACCTACAGAATGGGAGAAGATATTTGCTATACATATATCTGACAAACACTTTAACAAGCAACTTTATATTTATTCAATTGAGTGTTGCAGAGAAGTACATGATATTAAAATTAATAAAAGTAACTATACATTATCTGTTATTATTTGCAAGACAATGTATACCAAGTTCTATAATAAATGTTTTCATGAATTATTTACTTAATCTCTTACAAAATCCTTGTAAAATAGGGAATGACAGACTTCATTTTATTCATGAGCAAATACACATTGTCTTATCAAAAAATCAAATGAGAGATAACGGATAAGAACAAACTTTGAACTTGTGTGTCTACCTCTTTCCATTTTCTTCCCCTAATGTATTATAAGAATGACTATCAAAAGCACTTAAAATATTAGTGTTAGCCCTAACAAAATTATCTTTCAAAATTATTCCTCTGAAAAAAAATTTCTCTGGGTGGTAGTAACTCAATATACTTTTAAATCAAAAGCTAACATTTACATAAGTATTTTCTCCTTTTTAAAAATTTTACTGAAGGAACATTGCATTATGACATTACATAAGCTTAAGGTATGCAGTATCAAAGTAATAGATATTTAACATCCAATATATACAAAGAGGTCATTCAATTCTGTAGCAACAAAAGCTGATTTATAACTGGGCAGAGAAATTGAATAGATATTTTGCAAAAGAAGACATGCAGATGACTAGCAGGTATATATCTAGGTGCACTAATCATCAGTGAAATGCAAATCAAAACCACAATGAGATATCCCCCGCAATCTGCCACCTGTTAAGATGCCTAACATAAAAAAGACTAGAGATGATAAATTCTGGGAAAGATGTGGAGAAAAAGAAATCTATGTGCTATTGGTGGGAATGTAAATTGGTACAGCTAATATGAAACAGTATAGATTTCCTCAAAAAAAAACCTAAAAATAATATTACCATATATACCAGCAATTCTACTTCTGAATGTATATTTAAGGGAAATGAAAATATTCCCTTTGAAGAATCTTGAAGAGATTAAAGAGAATATTGAGAGAGTTAATGAAATAATATACATATACTACTAAAAGTGTGATCCATAGCACAATTAAAATATATATTTTAGATTTTGAAATAACATTTTAAAGCATACTTCTTAAAATTATTTAGATTCATCTTGCCTACTCTATAAAAAAGAAATGAGAAATAAGCTAAGTAGAGAAGAACATATAATGTAATCTTTCCATAATGTAACTAACAGATGGAATAAGAAAAGCCAATGTAGTGATCATTCGGTAAGGTATCAGAGTCCTATTTGCATGTGATTGCCTCTAGTCTAGGCTTGAGCTTCCATCTGGCAAGGATATTTAAAGGGCTCTCCTGTTTCACAATCCTCATTTCTTTTATCAGGGAAGCAAATTAGAGTTGGCCTTTGCAGAACATTTCTGAAAAGCATATGCATCATGAGTGGAATCACACCCTTGCTGGGTAATTAATTAATCACATTATTTAACCAGATGAGCCCAAACCTTTTCAGCCAACCCGAGTAGGCCCTTAGAGCCACAAATTCATGACATCTGTACCACACTCTGCATAGACCAATGGCTAGTTTTCTATGAAGTTGCTTCTCGAAAAGAAACTATTGAAGAGAATTTTGCATCCTTTATCTCTAAAAAAATCCTGAAAGGCAATTTGAAATTTGAAGAGCCGGTCTCTAAGAGAGTATATGATTGTCATTGTCAGGAGATGTATGTATATTTATACTTGGAATGGTATATTTAAAGAGAAAACCTGGTTTATTTTCATAGTAATTTGGAGGTACATGACATGTAGTATAACATGCTGTTTCAGTGCTATGTTAATAAAGCAAGTGTATATATAGGATATCCATAAAGTAGGAAAAATTTTTAATGCAAGAGTAGTTTTATTTATTAAGCGTTTGTAGTTAGTGCAAAAGTTTTTGGTCCTAGATAGTAAAAGAGCTATAGATCTCTCTCTCAACTGACAAAATCCAAACGGTGCTCTTTTAGAAGTAGTGAGGATGGCTTTATTACGCGCGGGCCAGATATAGAATCTGATCCCTGAAATACTTTTGGGGTACACATTTATTGGTGAGGGAGAGGGGGAGGTATAAATTAGAATAGGAACTACAACTGGAATGCAGTTATCCATTTGTGAATTCCTCACATGGGCGATACACAGGATTGCAAAATGTACATAGGGTTCCATTTTCATGTGAAAAGAAAAAGTCCTTTTATCTAGTCAGTAGCTTCCAGTCTAACTGCCAGGAGCCTGATGACTTGGTGGTCACTGTTGGTCCACAGCAGCTAGAAACTGGGGGTGCGGCTTCCTTCCTTCTATAAAATCATACTTTGAAAATTTTGTAATGAAGTTAGTGATTCTTTCAAAATGAAAAACCTTCTTATACTTTAAAATATCTTCTTATTAGAAAAATATGAGAGATAAACACCCTCTACCATTAACTGGAATTTTGAAAGCATTGTCAAGGAAATGTAACTGACATTGCCTTGTTGTTTGTTTCACAAGACTTATAACTTTACATTATATTAAAAACATTTACATTCAGAACTTGCCACAGTAAAAGACTTGCAATTATGATATTTCAATGTGATTTATATTGAGAATGAGGATATTGAAGATGTGGATCTATCCCTAACCATAGGGCTGATAATTCAAATCCCCTTCTTAGGCTCAAATCCATCTAGGAGCAGTGTTCAGTCTAATCAATACACCTTTCAAAAATTTGAAGTTGAGATAAACAGACATTCACTCTCTACACTCTCTAAACCATAAAGATTATGGATTTATGGATCTAGAGACCAGAATGGCCCATTCTAAGAAGGGGAGTGCAAGCATTTTTATAAGTGTGGAGTTCAATAGCTACTTTAAAGCATACAGTTCATCCCTGACTAATTTCTAACTGATTGTCAGAAGTAAGTCCTGTTTTCTCTTCTCCTTAAATCCAGATTGCTCTTTGGGTCAGGGTCTCTACACCCTAAGGTCAAGATTCTAAAACCACAAGACTCAGAGTGAGATAGACCATTGTACTATAAGCCTACAACATAATTTTTCTGATCTTGGATTTTTTTCCTTCTTAAGATTATATTGGGAATATTCTCTATGTTTACAAAGATTATCTCACTGCTGATGGGGTATGGTTATGACTTGTAACCTCTCAACAGAGGCCATGTTTTGAGCTATTAAACAAACTAATGACAATTTTTGGGTTTATTTTTCAGGGAAAGGTAGAGGCAATGCCTTACAGTTTTTCCTACAGTATTCTAGGTTTTTATTCAAGAATAGCTATAGGAAATTTACATTGCTGTAGAAAATATAACTATCCGTAGGCATAGAACAAAGTTAAGACAAAACTACTTCTCCAAGACAGGTGAAAATAACCTCACTCCCTAGGCCAAGTTGCTGAGGTTCTAGATGTCTAACAACACAGAAAAGCATATTAAAGCAAATGTCTGCGTCTCATAGTCATAAACACTGGTAGGTTTTCTCTGAGGCTCAGGAATCTTCATAATTCTAAATGTGTTGCAAGTTCAAAAGTCAGCCATGTTTGGGAAACAAAAAGTTGATGGCCTTTTAGTTTCTCATACAGAGGCAGTTTCACAAATAACATCATTTCAGATGACACTTTTTGGGGCATTTTCTCAATACAAATGATTGGGTTGCAACAAAATTGAATTCAAATTTCCTTCTTCAAAGTGGGCATGGATGCTCTTCTACTCCTTATCAAATTTAAAATATTTCAAAAACTCTGGTTCTCAGTTCTTCTTTTCTTCCCACTTCACTCCAATTATTCTAAGAAAAACATTTCACAAACACATTGACTAAGAAAGATGAATACTAAGATGAAAGTGGTTCTTTCCCTTTCTTTAATCACATCATTAGATCTACGGTATTATTGAAATTAACTGATCTAAACATCAATTTGATGCACATTGCATTTTTCCTATTATAGTTTTAAAAAATCTGTCAAACTTCAAGATTTTATCTCGATTTTAGCTAATTAAAATGATTGAAATTTGAAAGGTGGGAAATACGAATCTAACAAAAAATAACTGGGAAAACCCATTATCATTAATCAGCTAGAAAAAAATGGACAAAGAGTTTGAATAAACAGTTTTCAAAAAAGACACTAGGTATATGAAAAAGATTACTAATATCACTATTCATCAGGGAAGTATAACTCAAAACTTCAATGAGATATCATCTGACATCTGTTAGGATGGATATTAAGAAAAAAGATAACTTGACAAAAATGTGGAGGAAAGAAAACCTCTGTATACTGCTAGTGAAAGTGTAAAAATAGTGTGGTTGTTATGAAAACACTATGGAATATTCTAAAAATTTTAAAAATAGAACTGTCACATGATCAAAAAATCCCATTTCTGGAGATACACACACACACACACATACACACACACAAGTATATTTGTATATGTATATGTATATGTATATAGTTGTATATTGAGAAAAGATATCCTCCCTTCCATATTCAGCACAGCATTATTTATAGTAGTTAAGGTATGGAAGCAACCTGTTCATCAACAGATGAATGGATAAAGAAAACATGGTATTTTGGGGATGAAATTTGACTATAACACCTTGTCATTTGTGTGGGAACTATATTGCTCCTTTAGAATTCTAATTGATAACGTCATGCATAGGGAACACTTGGTGAGGGATATTCTTTTTTCATTTTTCCAATTGCATTCTACTTTCAGTGTATTCTTAAATAGGCAACAATGAGCTGTTTTACTAATTTCTTTGGATTGCAAACGTAAGACCTTCTCTGGAATTACATGATATGAATATTTGGTCCAATATTATTAAGAATAGAGATTCATGTTTTAGGATATAAAAGAAATACCATGCTTGAGTCAGTATTTTGGTTGATGCCAATTATAATTGCTCATAGTTAATTGACTTTCATGTATTCATTAAGAAATTCATTAAACAGCTACTGTATGTTGCACACATAAAAGAAAATAATATCATGCAATGAAATATTACATAATCTTTAAAAAGAAATAAATCCTTTCCTATGTGACAGCATGGATGAATCTGAGGGTATTACACTAAGTGAAATAAACCAGACACAGAACAAATACAAATATCACTTATACGAGGACTCAAATACAGTCAGACTCATAGAAGCAGAGAGTAGAATATTGGTTGCCAGGGACTGAGGGGAGAGAAACAGAGAAGTATTAATCAAAGGGTACAAATCTCCATTTCTAGAAGTCTAGAGACAGTATAGTGCCTATAGTTAGCAATACTGTATTATCTACTTAAGCATTTCCTAAGATGATAGATTTCATGTTGTGTTCTTAAAATATAACAAATGACTTAAGGGGCAAGAGGAAACTTTTGGATATGATAGTTATTAATATAATTGGATTGTTTTAATGGTTTCATAGATATGTGTCTATCTTCAAGCTCATCAAGTTGTATACATTATACAGATGAAGTTTTTTGTATACAAAGTATACCTCAATAAAGATGTCAAAAATGGAATTAGGTACACTATATGAATTTACTTTTTCTAGACTGAGAAAAACTTTGTTTTTAAGGCTATTACTAACTTTAAATAATGGTATTATTATGACATACAATGATGACAAATCTTTAAATATACAGGTATTTTCTTTAGATTATTTCAACAAATATTTATTATTTACATATACTAGTTCAGTAAATACAATCCATTTGTTTTTTATAAATGAAGTCAATTTGGGAATAATAAAATGTGTATCATAATCTTTGTGCTGCTGCAGACTTGTTTGGTCTTGGAGAACTCATTCTGCCTTGAGACTCGTCCATTTACTGAACAAGTTTTGAGTCATTGCCACGTAGGCCAGATCCTGTTCTAGGCATATTAGACACATTTTTGGGGATGGTAAAATGTATAGACACACAGATTTTATTCAAGGTCCCTTTCAGCTTTAAAGTGATAAATGTAGGATAAAAGTTACACATTCTCTACGTAAAGATTAAAAAGACAACTTGGGCTTTCTCTGGAGAGATGAATTTCAATCAGATATTTGAGAAAAGATGTGAACAAAAGCAATAACTTCCTTAGAATTGCTAAAAGTCCTTTGATGATTGTAATGGAAAATGAGTCAAATGCCATTTGGAACTTGAGGGAGAAGTGTAGTGAGAAGGTGTGCCCTGGGGCTCACTCTCACAGAGAACAACAAATTGCTAGGAATTGTCACAGGGGTGGGAGAAAAGGTGGCTGTAGCTGCAGTGCTGCATCACAGTACCTGGAGAAGCAGAGGCAGAATGAATGAAGCACACACACACACACACACACACACACACACACTCACATACACACACACAGAAATTCTACCAAGTGGACAGATGTGATCTTTCTCTTTGAATGATGTCCAAGGTCTCCAAAAAGACCCCTGGCCAGACACAGAGATATTATTTGTCAGCAGCACCCATACTTCCAAGTATACTTTCCAGAATTCAGGTGACTTTCTAGAGTGAACTATTATTTAGGAATATGTCACATTGTCAGAAAACCTTTTGTTCCTCACTTGCGGGATAGCCAAGAGTTATCCTCATACTTGGTAGTTTGTGTCATTCTAGAAGGCAGTTGGCATGACACTTTAATGAGCACCCTGTTGGGGGCTAATATGTTGAGTGGTGATCAGTTTGGTTAATTAATCCTTTGTTTTTTTGTTGTTATTTTTCCAGAGCAACAATACTAGTACTGGCTGCTGGTTTAAATGACATGAAGAAATTATACAAGAATAGGAGAGTCCACTGCCTGATCCCGATAGGAGCTATAGATGTGCAACTTGTTAAGTATTCTTACTTAATCCCTGGGTGAAGTACCCACCTCGAAATCAAACGAGCAATAGAATTATATTAAGGGGGACTATCAAGATCTCAATCGCTGTCATTTAACCTTAGACCAAAAAGATGCAAAAGAAAAAGTTATGATGAAAGAAAATTATCTCCGGTAAAGAGAATGGCATGTCAAAGGCCTTGAGACAGGTACAAACTTAGGTGATCAAAGAACAGAAAGTGTACATAGTGTACATAGAGTGAGTGAGTATGGAAAAGCATGGTAAAAGTAATGATGTGGGAGCCTGGCTGAGCCTGTTAGTAATGAAGATGCAGTGAAGTGGACACATTTATAACACAGAGGGTAAATGATAGGTTGTTTAGAGAGGCAAGGACGAGAGAAAGAAAAGCAAGTACCTAAGTCATTAACTTACCAACTGGGTAAATGATAGTCTCATTTAAAGAAAGAAGGAAAAATGGAAAGAGAAGGAAAGGTTAAGGGGCTAGGCACCAAGAATTCAGTTTTGGACTATTATCACAAAATAATCAAATGAGTAGAAGAGAAGAAAGTCTTAAGCTAGTTATGATTATGACTAAGAAATAAAGAAATAAAAAGTATAATACTTCAGTACTACAAGAAGAAGCTGATTTAGATGATAAAATTAATTGTTATGAGTTGTTATCTATCAGGATAAAAAGTTAACCTAGCATCCTGCCTTATTTCATATAGAAGTAAACTTTAGATAAATCAACAGTGCTGGAGCAGCTAGATGATCTGTATAGAAAAAGAGAACTTCAGCTCTTACCTCACGCCATACAATGAGACCTAACGCTACCAAGTATTTAGGGGAAAAATAGGAGTATTTTTGTGACATTAGGTTAAAGATTTCTTAACTGTCATCAAATAGGCAAATATTTAAAAACTGATAAAGCATCTTCTTCAAAATTACCTTTGTTATTTAAGTGGCATAGTTAAGAAAAATGAAAGGAATAACTATAGATTTCAAGATGATATTTGAAAAATATTCTTCTGACTGAAGATCCAAGGATGGCAATTGTAAGCACAAAAAAACAGATGTTTAACATCCCTGTAAATTTAAATTCAAACCACAGTGAGAGACCACTGCATACCATTTGAATGGCTAAAAACAAAAAGCCTGACAATGCCAAGTGCTGAAAAGAATACAGAGCAACTGAAACTCTACAATTATGTTGAAAATACAAAATGATTCAGCCACTTTGAAAGACAGCATCAGCAGTATTTTATAAGGTGAAAATGCACTCACATTATAACACTTTTAGAAGCAATATTACTTTGAGATATTTAGTCAAAAGATATAAAATACATACGACTTTTACTTACATAGGTATTATAGCATTATGCATAATAACCAAAACTAGCGATTAATTAAAATGTTTATTAAATGGTGAATAATCAAGTTGCAGTTTGCCAATAAAATAGAATGTTACTTAGCAATAAACATGAATTAAATATTAATATGAAAACAGATGCATTTCAAACATACTAGTGAAAAAAGAAAAATATGAAAGATTACATAGCTTATGGGTCCATTTATATAAAATTCTATAAAAAATAAAGCTACAGTGACAAAAGGTAGACCATTAGTTGCCTGGGGTCAAGGGTCAAGAGAGGAAATAAGTTGTGAAGTGGTATAAGAAAATCTCTTAGGTTGTTGGATTTGTTCAGTATCTTGATTTTTGTGGAGGCTACATAACTGTATACATTACCCAAATTCATTAAGCTAAAAGCTGAAAATGAGTGTATTTCATTATATGTAAATTATGCCTTCATAAAACAAAACAAGTAAATAAAAAAACCCACAATAATCAGGACAGAATTCAGGAGACTATAATGTCAAGGTCATAGATATTTTCCCAAGGGAAAAAGTAAATAAAACAGAGACTTATTTGACTATATTCAATTTAAAATTTCAAAAATAGATATTACAGTATGAGGTAGACAGGAAATGGTAAGCTATAAATGAGTATTCATAACATATATATAATTGACAAGAAGTAAATGTCCTAATGAGTAATAAGATCTTAAAAATTGTTTTACATTAAAAAAAAAGAAGGTATAATAGAACTATAGCCAAGGTGTCAAAGGTTAGAGAGAAATGATGATGCTGGGAAGGCCAAGAAATAAGTCAAAAAATGCCTAACCTTACTAGTAGTAAGGAAAATGAAAATTAGAGTATGAGATCATTTTCATCCATTAGACTGGGGAAAAAAAAAAGAAGAATTGCCAGAGGACTGGTACAAATGTAGGGAAATGGGCCTTCTCAATGCTGTGTACTGATAGTGAATTCAAAACCTCTGAGGAAATTCTTCTAGAAATAGATGATAAAATTAAAATATACATACCATTTAATCCAGTCACTTCACTTTTGGGGCCCTAGCTTCTAGAGCTAAAGGCACCAATTTATGAATATAATTGTAGAACTATATTGAAATATGGCTGGAAGTTGAAATACAAGCTATTTGATTGGGGGGTAAGTTTAAATAAATTGTGACACATCTGTACCATTAACATATGGATATTTCAAAATAAGTTAAATATTTATTAACTGTGAGTAATATCCATATATATTTAAAATAAGAAAATAAATTATTGTAATATAAATCTATTTTTTTACTATAATGACCGCAGCCTACATTGACGCTAAAGTTGGTAGCCTCATAGGAGGAATGAGGGTAGGAAGCTATTTTTAACTTTTTCTTCATATGATTTGACTTTTTCTTTGCAGTTACATCATCAGTTGCAATGAAAAAGTATGATTTTTGCAAATCATAATTTTAAAAGTAATGAATCTAAAAATACATAGCATAGTCTACAATTAAACAATTGCAAGATGGCTGTCAATATGAGTAACTTTTGGAGAAAAGTTGAACACTGCACAATAAAGGTGTATATAATTTTAGAAACATCACAAAAGTGAGAATAGAAAATCAGAGTAGTGTGATAGGAAAACATTTTTCAGAAAAAAACATTCCCATTGCCCCATTTCTTTTCAGCATTCTGAAAAAGGTAAATTTGTTAATGAAATATTTCAATTAATCAATTAAATGGTAGTTTAATTAAGATGCCATACTTTTAACTTTTTCCCTCAATTTAATTACCTTTTGTATATTTGAAACAATTTCAAATACTTGGTACAATGACACAAATTTGGAGGACCAGACAAAAATGTACTTCTCTGATTAAGAAAGGGAAAAGAATGAAGGAGAGTTGGAGGGTTATGGAGAAAAGAAGATTAAAGAGTTAAAAGGGGATATGGACATCAATGATGAAGAAAACAGTCTCGAAAGAGATATTCAGTGAAGTTTACTTACATTAAAGTAAAAGATTCTTTTTGTCACATATGCATGCACATCCATGTCTTTTATGTAATCTCTAGTAAGGTGTCCACTACTCACTAACATTTTGGGAAGTGATTTACATTGTAGAAGTGAGTGTACTTCAAGACAAATGTACATTGAATTCAGGAATGGACTATGGAAATCCACGGACATTTGGGTTATAAGGACAATAATCAGGTACGGGCCATATTGAGACTACATTATTTTTTTCTTATTGAAGAAATAGGAACTTTCAAAGAAATCATGGATTTTAATCTTATGAAGTTATGCAAATTTAATGCACAAATAATTATCACATGAAGAATTATATGCTGAATTTAAATTGTGAATTAAAACAGAAGATAGGAGGAAGGAATTACAAATACTTGAGTATTGTAATCAGTCTTGACTCCCAAATTGAACTGCAAAGACTAAATTGTAATTGAGTAATTTAAGGTGTATCTGTTCCCACTGATGCCTTTTTATTTTATGAGGCAATGCCACATTTATTAGCAATACCAGCCTTGTGGAGCAGTGATTAAGTCATTCTGCTTTAAAGGAGCAAGTCTCATATGGATTCAATTCCCGGATTGGGGGTGGGGAAACAAGAGAGTATCAACAAATAAATAAACAAAATAAAGATGTTTTTCCTCCTTTCTCTTCCTATCTACCTGCCTACTCACTTTCATTCCTGCCTGTGCCTTTCCTTCAAAAAAAAAAAAAAAAAATACCAGTCGAAAGTCAGATTATAGTTCCTAAGACCCTGGTAGTAAACAGTGGTCAAAATAATGGTGTCCTTGACCATTCTTTACATTCTCAGTGAATTAAATGGGTCATTGGATTATGATTTTTGGTTCTATTTTACAAAGAATTATTTGTTGTTTATTCCTCGACTCATAAAAAGAAATTCAGAAAATGAGAAAATGCCAAAAATATCAGATCGCAAAAAATAACATATTTTGATTTGTTTTCTTTGTGTCTCAAAGCATGAAATACTACTTTATACTGGGGGGTATGCCCTGGTAGTGTAGTGGTTGGTCATAATCCCCACACATTCCAAGGATCTGTGTTTGCATCCTGAGGCTGGGAGGAAGGATGGGACTGTCAAGATGAGCAACTAAATAAAAATATTAATTAACTAAAATGCAATTTGTTTACTTTTAAAGTTATAATAAAAGGTAAGATATGATTTCTGTTAAATAAAGCATTCTTATTTTACAATTTTTTTGAAGTCCTTTCCGTGGTACCGGAAAAACAATTCAAGATCAGAAATAGATGCACATATATTCCCTGAGATTCATACATGTTGTAGTGTGTAACTATGCATTATATAGATGATGATGCGAAATAGATATGCACATATATATTTTATATGTGCATATATAATATATCTGTGTGCATATTTATATAGATATATATAGTCTCTTACATTTTCATTGAGCTGATATACTCCAATTTATTTAACTTTTTACATTGTAAGTAGACACTTGAATTGTTTTCAGTTTTTATCCAAAGCTATGTAGCTGTAAATATTCTCATAAGCATGTATCTTAACATGCATACACACAGATGCACACAAGCATTTCTTTAATGACAGGAGTAGAATTTCTTGGTCAAAGGTATGAACATTTCAATGTTATCAGAAAGAACTACCCAGTTTCACAAAGTTGCTGTACTCATTTATACCACCACCAGCAACGGATCAAATTTCTGATTGTTTCAACCTTACAAACATTCAGTTTTAACAGACTTCTTAATTTTTAGCTACTCTCTGTAGTCATATCTAATCATGGTTTTAATTTTAATTTTCCTGGTTGCCAATTAGTCAGACAGCTTTTCATAGATTTGATTTTCAGTTTCCTTTTTGTTCAGTGCTTGTTCATGCCTTTGACTTATTTTTCTAATGTATCATCTGTACATTACTTATTGATTTAATTAAATTTTTAAAATGGGATTATTATAGAGTCACATGCAGTCATAACAAATAATACAGAGAAATTCCATTTCCTGTTAACCAATTTCCTTCAATGGCTACTTCTTGCCTAACTACTGAATGATATTATAACTGGAAAATGTTATTAATAAAATCCACTGAGATGATTTAGATTTCTCATTTTTTCCAGGTTCTCTTATTTGTGAGTATATTTGAGTGTATGTCTGTTTCTCAGAAATTATATCACACGTGCCAGTTTGTGTACTTACCGTCAGTCACGATACCTGACATTTCTGTCACCACAGTTGCCCTTGTAAAACCATGGACTCATCTTCCCTATTCAGTCCCCCTTCTATGAAAATCATGAATCTGTTCATCATCTCTATAATTTTGTCATTTCAAGAATGTTATAGAAATGGAATGATAGTCTTGCAAACTTTTGAGACTGAACTTTTGTTTTTGAAAGGTGAAGACAGGAATGAATGGGAGCAAGCATGCAGGCAGAAGAGAGAAGAGGAAGCATTTTTGTTTATTTTATTTAGTTCCTCTTGGCTGTTTCCTCCAGCCCCTGGACATGAACTTGGGTACCCAGGATGCACATGGACTGATTAGCAGAAGTTGGTGGAACAATCTGCCACACACTAGGTGCACCTCGGATTGACTTTTTTTTATTCAGCCTAATTCCCTGGAGAGTCAACCAGGTTGCTGATTGATCATTTCTTTTCATGTAAATGTACCTGCAAGTCAAGTCTGTGTCATTATCCTCTGAATTTTTTCACTTGATATTCATCATTAGATTTGTTTCTGTACCATCACTGGGAATCATTGACGGTTTACATACACCGCTCATTGGTCCTTCCTGTACAGTGGATATATTATTATACTTAGAACTAATAAAGTAATAATACTTTCAGATGTTTCCACATGGATGTGTGTATCATGTTCTGTTAGTGTCTGGAAGACAGATTCTAATTTGGATATACTGCATGCGCTTTAAGGTGAGGTTATTCAAGTATATTTTGGGAATGAGTATTTGAAGAAAAAGCATTAAAATTCTCTAAAAATGGGACAAGTTTGCCTGATTAGAATGATTGCTGTTCTAAAATATGTTTAAAAAAATCTCTACTTCCTCAAAGGTTTCCGTTCATTAAACTATAGTTTCATTATCTATAGAGCTATAGTTATTTTTGTCTTGCATTGAATGCAGATTCCATGAGCTTTGTTTGTGTTTGCTTCTTTAACTGCTACCTTGTTTCTTTAGGATACTTCTGAACAAAACAGAACTGAAGATGAACATTTATTTATCAAAATAAAATTCTCAAGTTCCTGAGGTCTTCATGAATGGTGGAAGTTCTGTGTTTGCACTGATTTCACTTCTTTGCTCATGAAACGTCTCTCATCTGTTTTCCAACTTCTAGAGGCAGCACTGTGCCTGACGTTCTATAAGGGTCTGTGAAAGAGTGAAGTAAATTTCTAAGTTTTTTGTTCATTGCTGAACAGTAGGTTGGAGTTTCAAAAACAGATAGATTAGCATAAGTGCTGCTTTTGTTATTGACAGGTTAACATGCTTCCCAGATCTCTAAAACTAGACGCTGGAAATGGAAATGGAGATGACAATCTTCTGAAGCAAACACAGATACTTGCTTTTAAAAGTTAAAGAAAACAAAAGTGGAAACCTCCTTTTTAGCATCCTAATTTAAAAGTCTAATTTCCCTTTTATCATGTTGACTCCTTACGTATAAACACATCATTAGTCACAGGGTACATGAAGATACTTTGGAAAACTAGGTAGGGAAGCGGGGATAGAATTCCTTTAGCATGTTCTAATGAGCTAACAGCTGTGACATATAGATCATTGACTGCAGGAGTTTGAATCACCCTAGAGAGCATCTTCTCAACTCTCTTAATTATAAAGATGAGAAAAAATGAGTCAGGGAGGAGGTTGTTGACTTACCAAAGGTCACCCCTCTTGGTAGTGGCAGCACCAAGTTCAGATCTCAGGTGGATTAAACCATGTCAGTGTTGATCTACTTGACACAAATCAGGGCTTGTTAACCTAGAAGTGCTTTGCCTACTCAGTCAGCAGATTTGCATTGGTCACCCCACTCTGCAAGGGGCAATGTACTAAGTATTGTGTGTACAGAGGTGGATATGAGGGCCCCATTCATTGTAAAGCTTGCTAGTTTCTAGGAAGTGGCAAGATGGTACTGTGGACGGTCTTCAGTGCAACAACAGGGACATGGATAAAACGCTGAGAAATCACTAAGGAGCAACTCACCAAACAACTTAGTGCAATGCATTTGTCCTGTTCCTCCAAGTCAGTAAACAATTCCTTCCAGGCAGCTGTGATGAGAGGAGATATATCACATATCTTACTCTGGACTTTACAGAAATGAACTGATTGTCCAATGTGTTTCTAGTTTCATTACAAGGCATAGACCTGTGAGTAACAGATTATTTTTGGTTTCATTGTTTAAGGAGCACTGAATAAAAAATCCCTAAATTAGACTCTGATACATACGACAGAACTATTTAGATGTTTGACAGAGGAAACATTTCAGGGAATATGTATTTCACTTTTATAGGATAGAAAGTAGAAAATCCCTGCTTGCATCTGGTATCACTTTTCCAATTTGCTTCCCAAGATGCAATGTCTTGTATCTTTAATTTGTCCATGTATTTTGTTTGTTTGTTTATTTGTCCAAACACAGCTCCCATAAAGAAAACATGGCTCCACTCCTAATTAGCCTCCTTTGCCCTAACCTCTTCTTCCTTCTCACTAAAAAATGCAGACAGATGGGACCAGGATTTCTTCTCTTCCATTTTCTTTAACCGTATCAAGGTTACATGGCAAAAAGACTATTATTGCACTTCTGTTTTTCCTCCTTTTTATTTTTCAATAGTGAACTTGAGTAGACCTCTGAGTCAGATTGTTCCCGTCATCTCTAACTTCATCTGCAGCTATGATGGAAAGGCCTAAGTGTTTTGACAGTAACCCATACTAAACATCCTCTGTATCTCTCTCCAAAGTCTTGAGAGTCTTGCATAACACATCTGCAGGTACTCCTGGAAGTGCAGGGAAGTTAAGGCCTACAGAAAAATCCTCAATGTAGAAATTTAATACCTCAACTTCTTGTCTTTTGGTTAGCATGTTCCAGAAGCTTTCTACACAGTTCCTTGGATATAGTTCCCAGAACAATAAACCCAGTTGCTCATTGTAATAAACAGTTTATTAATGATCTGTTATTTTTTAATATATGTATATATACACATATATTTTAAACTTCTTACTCTTACTTCCTTACCACAGGTGAATCCTGCTATTATCTCCCAAATAAATGGCTTACACCCAGATCTTTGTCTCATGCTTTGCTATAAGGGATCTAAACTCAGACACTTGAAAATTCTTAACTCTTTTTTCTAATAATCATCTCTAGCCTTGATTAGCGCATGATCGTTATTGTTTTGACAATGAATGAAACTTGTTCTGGGACTAAGTTGTTGGTATATAAAACCACTTAAAATAGATTCATGTCCAAAATTTGCTAATCAGTGCATTAAAAATAATGTCACTAAATCTGTTCAATGATGTACTAAGTGGAAAAAGCTAGCAGGGTACATAGACCAAGAGAACTATGTAAGTGAACTGAGAGAGTGAGAAATATGACATGTTTGCTTTAGGTCCACTGTATTACTGCTCAAACAGTTTACTGCTCCCAACTGTTTCTTTACAAGCTGTCACTTCTGGGTGAAAGGTGTACATTATTGTTAGTTTTTCTTCTAATTAAAAAAGTAATAAATGTTAATTGTAGAAAATGTAGGATACTCAGAACACCATAAAGAAGAAAATAATAATCATATGTAATTTTATATCCCATTGCTAACCACTATACTTTACTAAATGCCCTTTCAGTTTTGAGACTTTATAGAGAAGATGATAATGGAGGTAGAGAGAAGAAGAGAGATGGAACAGGCTGTATTTCTGTGTTTTTTGATACTATTTTTCTCATTTAATAGCATTTTATAATGGCATTAATAAAACCTTTTGACTAACATTTTTGAGAACCCACAAATTGTTTTATTAAAATTTCAAATACACTGAGGACAAATATGTTTTGTATAAAAGTGTATACAACTCTGGTGTTGCCCTAACATAGAGCTTTGGAAATGGCATATAATGAATAAAATAATGTGAGCATATATAGTGATCCTGATGCTTTTGTGTATTGCTCTCTCTATTCTATCATTTGCACTTCCTTGCAAGGTTGGCTCTATAAGTATGTAACTGGTGTAGTTATACAGGGACTCAGGTTTAGAAACCTACTTGGTTTAATGCTCCTTTCGTTTCGATCCTGAAATTCTTCATGAGTTTTGAATAAGAGACCTCTTTCATTTGCCATTTTATATTGGACACCTTATGCAGATGGCCCTGCTTCCATGAGAAAAAACTCAACAAGGAAAGAAACATAATGCTAGAAGAATGAGGTAATGGGCATTATGGAAAGACAAGTGAGAGCTTTGATTCCAATAGAAATACTTTTCCCAGTTTTTAAAATTATGATTGTTATTGGGTATTGTCCATATAAATGCAATCGGTTGTTTTTTGTTTTTGCCGCATATTTCATAACGAAAATTAAACTGTACAGTGAGGTTTACCTAAGAACTGCAGGCAAGGTGAGTCTGATCAGATCAGATGTAACCACTTCTTTCTTTGACTGCTTCTGTATTTGTGTGGACTATGCCTCTATTTAAAATGGCTAAGTAGGAAATTGCTCCTGTACTGACAGTTAATTTTGACTTGTTAGATATGAAAATAATCCAACATACTAATGTATAACTTTGTCTTAAAAGACAATATTGAAGATGATTTAAGAAAAAGAGCAGGTCAATAGAAAAACAATATGGTCAAGAAAGAAGGCCCCAAAGAATGGATAAATATCTATATCTACCTTCAGCCATATTTGTCTCTTCCTGGTTGCATTAAAAATTAATTTACTAATGAACTGATTCTATTGAGGTATATTAGAAATACAGCATTATGTTAGTTTCAGAAGTAGAGCAAAGTGATTTGATATTTGTATATACTGCAGAATGATCACCATAAATAGTTAAAATTTTTTCTTGGGATGAGGACTTTCATGATTTAATCTCTTAACAACTTTCAGACCTGTAATATAGTATTATTAACTACAGTCACATACTATATATTATATCCTCAAGATTTATTTTCACTGTACTTGGAAATTTGTACTTTTTGTCACCCATTGCCATTTTGTCCAATTTATTATTTCAAACATTGATAATTGGAGTAATTTAGTAAGCTTTTGTTCAGCTTTGTCTATTTTATTAAATATACTTTTAGGTTATTTCCTCATTTTACTTTAGTAGTTATGAGTACCATGATTATGGTAATGTTTTAGAGTTTTATTAGCTTTCATCAAGGTGTATATGATTTATATCTTAGTCAGAATTCAGTTTGATTGATTGTATTTAATGATTTTTTTTTTTTTTTAAGTAAAGGTGCAGCAGGAATGAAGGCCAACAGGCTAGCAGGCAGGAAGAGAGAGGAGGAGGAAGCACTTTATTTTATTTAATTGTTCCCCCTGGACCCAGGTCTTGAACTTGGGACCTTGGGATACATGAGGGACTGCTCCCAGGTATACTAGACCACTAGTCCACCAGGGCATGCCTTATATTTAATGACTTTAGATTCTTTCACCACTCTGACCTACATGATGCTTGTTACCTGACAGGCAATTTTCTTGTTGGCATTTTATAACTCATTTTCTTTCACATAAACCAAAGAATTTTTTGAAATCTTTCATTTCAATTTCTCAATCTGAATGATAAACATAAGCTAAAAATATGTGTTATTGTGACTCTTGGAAGGATTCATACTCTCCTCTTGTGTTTTCATATCCATCTGTTGTGAGGGTTGTAGTGTGTTCAAACACTGACAACCCCACCAAAGGAGAGACACTCAGAGAAGACCACAAGACTGCATCACTGCAAATCTAAAGCTTGTTTTCTTCCAGGAATCTGCTTTGAGATAACATGCTTTTACTGTGGATTTAAAACACCAAAGTATCAAATAATGATGTTTTTTCCACTTGAAGTGGCAATGATTGTTTCATGCTTAATTATGTATACAAAATAAAACATACTAAGCATATAGCCAACCAATATGTAAAGTTGGCCTTGATGTTTAAAGCTAATTTTTACATTTTTTAAAGGAAAGTTTCAGGCAGGAATGGAGATGAGAAGACACACAGGCAGGAAGAGAGAGAAGGAAGAAGCATTTTTATTTATTTTTATTTAATTGTTCATACTGGTTGTTCCCCCACACCCCTACGCTGGACCTGGGACTCATACTCAAGGGCATGTGACCTGTATTCCTTTGGAAGATGTTGACCTAACTGCTACTCCACCAGGGAATGCCTAAAAAATAATTTAAAATACATGCACCCAAAATAATTTAGAAAAAGACCAACTTAATTTTTTTTATCAACTTAACATAGTCACTTTAGAGCACAGTTTAAAAAATATTATTTGCTGAAAAGAAATAAACCAAGTTGTTTTGGGTAATTGATATGAAACTGTAGGCACGCTACCAATTGGTTGGAAAACTACAAGTAAAACAAAATATATAAGTGACTAACAAATATTTAAAATGACAGAATTTAAAACAAGTGAGGAAATCCCCCAAATTGTGAAAAATGGGAAAATGTTTAAATGATGTAAATCATTGCATAACTGTCCCAAGTTACTTTAACATGACAATGATATGAAAACCAATGGTGAGGAAAATTTATTTTTAGCAGATTCAACATTTTGACCAATTTCATTTTGACTATTCTATTTGGAGTCATTGAACATAAGTACAAAGCTTAAAATTAAAGGATGGTAGTCATAATGCACTTTAATATTTGCTAGGGCATTAAAAACCTAGCATTAAATTAGCTTCATTGCCAGGATATTGCTGCAACTCTCCTCTATTTAAAACTACTTTTTGTCATTGTCTGTAACTATTGTTCTTGTGGTTGACTTGTATAGACTGCTTTCTTTTTTGTTTTTCAATTTCCTCATAAAAAATTTATGCAATTTATTATGTGGGCCACATTGTTCTCTGAGTGATAGTCATGGATTTTAATGCAAATAAAGACCTCATGGATATAAAGTTGAACACAGTTCAAAACCTAAAGCTTTCATTATTTTAACGCTTTCAGATTTCAAGCTTGTTCTTTCAGGAATACAACAGATTTACTTTTCTATATGCCTTTCAATAAGTACAATTAAAAACTCTAGATATTATCCATATGTATGTATGCATGTATGTGAACATACATACATATATATATATATATATATATATATAAAACATTAAAGGACACTTAAAGATGGAAGGAAGAAGGTAAACTTGCTGCTGATGTCAGAGCCTGAAGAACAAAACAATTTTCATTACTTGGCTTTCTTTTCCTTTTATATAATACACTTTGAGTCAAACAAGATGATAGTCCAGAAGTGCCAAAAAGTGAAGACAAAAAAAAAAAAGAATAAATAAGCTAAAAGCCTTCTCTCTCTAGACAGAAGAACAGGAAAAGGAAGCTTATCAATACAGAAAACTAAGAAAATAATGCCTCATCAGCAAAGAAATAGAGTGACTCCAGGAAGAGATAATAGATATAAAGAAGAACCAAAAGGAAATTTTAGAAGAGAAAATATAGACACCAAAATATAAAGTTTAGTAGATGGGCTCAATAGCAGAATGGGACAGGCAGGGGAAAGAATTGGTGAACTGGAAGAACAGCAGTTGGCATTACCCAATCCGAAAAACAGAAAACAGACTGAAAAAATCAACAGAGCATCAGATACGTGGGACCCTTATCAAATACCTAAACTTTGTGTCTTCTGAATCCCACAAGAAGAAGAGAAAGAGAGCAAGGATGACAAGTACCCAAGAATAATTCCTGAAACGTCAAATATTGCAAGAACCATAAACCTGCAGTATCAAGAAGCTGAGAAAATAATAGGAGGAATCTAAAGAAATCCATGCTAACTCACATAATAATTAGACTTCTGAAAACTACAAAAAAAAAAAAAAAATCTTGAAACCAACCAGAGAAAAGTAGTATCCTACTAAAAGAGGAAAAACAATGAGAAAAACAAGTAATTCAGGATGTTGAAGGTCTGGCTTCAAGCAGTAGTCTTATCTATAGCTTGATCAGATATTTATATTTCTATGAAAATTAAACATTAGAAATTTGCTTATAATCCTAGATAAGACGTAAATGAAAAGAATTTGGGTTCTTTGGGTTCTGGATGTCAGAATGGAGAAGTGTTTCAACTAAATGATTAAAATAGTGTTTTTAACATTTTTTTCAGTGTTTTAGTCAAACACAGAAAATTACTGAAAGCAGTGGACAGAGCTAAATGTAGCTGACCTTTTTGTATTAACAGATTTTATCTTGAAAAAAGCATCCTTTACAGTGTAGCTTTATCTCATTTATATAAAGAGAGTGAAATACGATACTCATAAATGTCTTCTAATAGTCATAGACCACAGTATAATATTCTCACCCATCTTTTTCTCAGAATAGTATTGACATTTGTGTTATCTTTACTGATTCATTCAGATTATACCTAACCAAATATTTTGAAATCAATTTTATTGAAAGAACATTATATCATAGTGTTGTGTAGATTTAAGGTGACATCATTGTAAATCATCATCTGTATATGATACATTAAGTTCACCATCACAAATTAGGCACTTTTTTCATTTAGTAGTAATAGTTTTGCTGGATTGTGATTGTCTTGAGAATAGTGACTTGACCTTGAATTCCTTGGTGTAGAAGACAATGTATGGGACATAGCCTGTACCTAATAAATGTTTACAGAAAGTGTGCATAAATAAATGAATACCAAAATAAATTAATGGGTTATTTATATAGCTAAATACACTTTTGTTTGCAAAACAAAAATAAATTTTCATAAAATAGTTATTTTTGTATTTTAAAAACTTAGAAATAGTATCTTTTATTATTTTACTTTTCTAAACAATGTTGCTTTTTGAGACAATTCCTAGTACCAGTATAACTAGTGATTGCATAGTAAGTTAAATATTGCTGAGAATGTATACCTGAAAAGATGTTCATTATCGCTTATTATTAAGGAAATGCCAATCAAAACAATGAGATATCACTGTACCCCGCTGAGAATACCTATTATCAAAAAGACAAGAATCAGCAAGTGTTGAAGAGGATATGGAGAGAAAGGAACCCTTGTACATGGTTTGTGGGAGCATAAACTAGTGCAGCCATTATGAAAAACAGTATGTAGATTTCTCAAAAAAATAAAAATAAATTCCATATGATCCAGTTATCCCACTCTTGTGTATTTACCCAAAGAATATAAAAACACTAATTCAAAGAGTTGTATGTTTATAGCAGCATTATTCACAATAGCTAAGAGCTGAAAACAGCCAAGTGCGTATTGGCAGATGATTAGGTAAATAAAATATGATGTACACACACACACACACACACACACACACACACACACACACACACAAACCAATACTGTCCAACTTAAAAAAAAAATGACAGGATAAACCTAGAGGGTAAAATGCTCCAAACTGTATTAGTGTATGGTAGTATATATGTGTGCATATGATAGCTTTATAAACAAAATTCATAGATCATGTAACTCATTTATTTAAAGTGTACAAGGTGATAGTTTTTAGTATAGTCACAGAGCGGTTAAAGCATCTGAACAATTTAATTCTAGAATGTTTTCATCACCACAAAAGTAACCCTGTGCCCATTAGCAATTACTTCCCATTCCTCTTTTCCCTCAGCCCTTGTCATCACTAATGTATTATCTATATTGATGGAACTGCCTTTCTGGACATTTTGTTTAAACAGAATCATAATATGTGGTCCTTCAGGCTTCTTTCATTTAGCATAAAGTTTTCAAGCTTAATCCACATTATAGGATCTCTCAGTACATGCTCTTGAACTAAACTTTTAAGAACAATGTATTTTTACCTAATTAAATCAATTGGAGGAAAAAATGTCAAAGAATAATCATATGCAGCTGGAATCACCATACCTCTATGTTTTTTGTGGCTAAAATTGTGATGCAGGGCCACACCTACTTAATTTGCTAAATCGGTCTACCACATCTATTATATTGCTTACCACATATTGCCTACATATATATATGCATCCATGTACTTTTTAATCTAATATGTCTATGTCAGCTATACCTACCAATGTGTCTATCTATTTTCAGCTTTTAAATGCACTTTGAAGATAATGATGCCTCATAACTCCTGAGTGAATGAGTGAATAAAGGGATAGGAAAAAGGAGTCAACTCTAAAGTGACCCAAGTTCAGTTACTTCTAGATTTCATAACATTATAGAAAGACAGGAGACAATAAGTTTCTTAAAATATGTTAGCAAAGGTAAACTACACCCACAAGTAAAGAGCATAGTCAGTAACATTGAGACAAAAGATTTAAGGAAGTTATTTATAAATCCTAGGTGGCTAAGAAATGACTCTTCCATTTCTACAACCATGTATAATCACTAAAAAAACTGACAGAATTTGCCAATCAAGGTAGAATCAAAACAAATGAGAATATATGGAAAATTGTCCAAACACACTAGCAACTGTACTAATTCCTACTTTTAGAAACAACCTGCAAGAAAACCAATTTGTCGTGATGAATACTGTGAGAACAACCAGAATTTTCACAGTGAGGTTCCTGTACCTGAATGAACATTTCATATTTCCACTTCCAACCTTGAAGGAAACATTGAGCTAACACCGACTGTGTGAAAAAGTCGAACCATTGGGAGGTCAGTGAAATGCAATTCAGATACAAAGAAAAGCTTTCCAAATAGTGCCAAGGATCTTCATAAGCAGACGTCTAATATAACAATGATGCTTTCAGAGGGGAATAAAAGCTGATGTGTGTTTTTAAGGAATCAGAAGACACTATAAAATGAAAGTCTTGAAAGAAAGCACTGCTAGTTGCAAATATTCTGTAATTTTGCTCAGATGTATTTTTGGTTTTCTATGTAGTGGTTGCATTGAAATGTCAGATGGGCTGGAAATATTTCATGTTAGCTTTGGGGATGATTCTGCTGCTTTTTGTTATTTGCTTGGGGGACACAGGCTGAGAGGAGCGGTTAAGTTTAGGGCCACAATAATTTGTGTGTCCAGTAGGTGATCTTTGTCAAAAGTGCTGTTCAAATCCAATTTACAAACCAAAAATATGAAGAAGAGAAGATAATTATATTGCATTCCTATTCCTGTGCTGGTGGAATGGTTATTAGTTGGGAACTATTAAATCTATTTTTTTAATATAACCTCAATTGGAATAGTTCAACTTTTAGATAGTCACTTTAGAATATATCTAAAGTTTAGTGACTCTCAAGAGCATAACTCTACCTTTGTTAAGGTACTAGATGCAGGTGGATTTAAAATGTCTCTGTACTCATTGTTGTATTTGTTTTTATTAGTGGCTAATTGTAGGCATAAGAATCCAATTATAAAGGGAAAATTTCAGGTGCATAAACTGCTCCTATAAATTTTCTTAAGACTGTAAGATATTGCAGTCATTATAAAAGTATGATATATGCAGAAATGTATCTCTTAATGCCCCACCAAGGGGCTATATCTTTTTAAGTAATCTTAAAAAGGAAATTAATTTTCTGTATAATTCAGTTGTATGAAATTATTGATTGGCTTTCATGTTCTAGATTCTGGGATAAATGTGTTGCATTTAAAATGACCAAGACACAATGTGTGCAACAAGTTTCTAGTCTAACAGGAAAGATGGACATTTTAATAAATCATTTCATTATATGATTGTTGCAATATAAACATGTGCAAGGAACAGATATTTTCTAGATAATAGATTAATTTATAATTGCAGGGGTATTGACCAGGGCAGTTTTTCTGGAGGAAGCTATATCTGAATGAATATTTAAAAAGTAACAACTTATTTATCAGACAGGTAAGGAAGGAAGGATAGAAGATATTCCAGGAAGGGGCCTTTCCATGTTCAAAGACAAGAAACAGGGACTATTATGATAAGTTCTGGTATATAGGGAAGTATAATCTTTGCTATCTGAGATGCATCTTTTTAAATAGATGTAAGAACAGTTTAATATAATAGGATTTGACACTTTCAAAACAGTATATATTAGAGTAGCCTATTTAAAAAATGTCACTAGGATTACACCTTACAAAAAGACAAATTTTCTTTACTGGATTTGTTTATATTTTGACATATGGACAAATATATTTCTACTGTGATTAAAAATAAGACTCTAAGAGTACAACATATTCTTTTTAAGCCTGTAGCTTAGAATGCAAGATACATCATGCCTTTCAATCCTATTTTTATCACTTAACAGCTGTGTAACCCTGGGCAAATCACTAACCCCTGTAAGCATCTGCTAACTAAATATGTTAGTCACAGTTCTGCCTTTCTCAAGTCCCTTCTAAAGGAAACTGCCCAGCACACAGTTTCTGTCATCTAGGTGGCCATCTTTTGTGTTAAAATACATGACATTTTAACTTCATTCATCTGCTCACTTACCCTTTTCTTCAGGAAATGTTCCAATTATCCCTATCAGATACGGGTGGTTAAACGAGTATATACCTGCATTATTCACCTCATACATAAACCAAAGAAACATTGAAAGAATTAGTTAAATTGCACAGTATTTTGTCTTTTGCAATGGGCTCCTCAGGCTGCCATAATAAAATACTATAGATTCGGAGGCAGAAATTTATTTCCTCAAGAATCTAAGAGGCTGAAAGTCTGATATCAGGGTACTAGCTTAGTGGTGCTCTGGTGAGAGTTGTCTTCCTGGCTTGCAGACAGCTGCCTTCTTGCTGTGTTCTCACGCGGCAGAGATAGAATGATCTCTCCCTCTTCTTATAAAGCAACTAATCTCTTCATGAGATCCCCACCCTTATGACCTAATCTAACCCCAATAACCTCCTAAAGGCCCAGCTCTAAGCAACAGCACAGTGGGATTTAGGGTTGCGTGTGAATTTTGAAGTACACATTCAGTTCATAACAACATCCCTTTTGATTTTCATTATAGAAAGTTTTAAAAAAAGTTATTGAAGTAATATTGCATTATGCCATTTTATAGATTTAAGGTGTAGCATTTTAAATCAACATCTGTATAAAAAACATTAAATTCACTAGCAGTTTATTTCTATTCTTTTATGTACTCCTTTTTAGCAGAATATTATAATTGAAAGACCATAGACTTTGGGACTTGAGAGAAAAAAAATACTCTATTGCCCCAATTATATCTACCTTTGTGATGAGGTGTTTCACTTCTGAGCCTTGGTTTTTGAATCTGGCAAATGAATAGAAGTGCTGATCTTTCATTTTGTCTCCATATATTGAGCGTTTACTATGCACATTGTATTCTGACAGGAATTTTATTTTCTAATAACATTTTGACATATTTGTCCCTATGCATAGAGGGAGGCACTGAAACTCAGAGAGATTAAATAATTTGACTGTCATTTGGTTAGTGAATGGAGATGAATTCAAATGAAACTGATTCCAAAGTTTGTGTTTCCAATCACCATACATTCTGTTGCCACATTTTTAAGATTATGGTGAAGACTGAAAAAAATTTTATGTATAATGAATTATGATATTCCTGACAAAGCATCAGTACCTAACATATATCACTTTCCTATTCTGGCTCCAGTTTTTCTTTTCTATTTAATTTAAGGACCCTATAGAATGGAAATGTATTCATGAGCAATGTATTTTACTACGAAAAAATACAACAGCAAAAAGATTTTATGGACCATGGAACTCATTTATATGAGATTTAAAAAAATATGATTTCCCTTTGGTCTCCAAAAACGAGTTTAAATAGTCTTTAAACATCTCAGAAATTAATTTTCTTTATGTCAAAATTTTGATGAGCTGCTGGAGTGATTTTCTAGAAAATATCAGTGACTTTTCTGTTATTCTCTTGGAGTGTTTGACTGCTACTCAGAGACACCCACAGACGCTGGTGAAGCTAAGTCTTGTGGCTGCCAGATTCTCTGGGGGAGAAAAAGAGCTTTGCTACGTGAGATGCATTTAATATAAAGTAGTTATGAAAGAATAAGAAAAGAATGAGTTACTTCACTGACAATTCTATTTTTCAGATTTTAAGTTTGTGTGGTAACTAAAAAGGAAATGTTAAAGCTCAGAAACCTTTGTGATCAGCCATCTTTATATTCCTTCTAAATTAAAATAAAGCTATGGTCATGTAATAAAACATAGCTTAGCCCTTATTGCTTTGTGAGGGACTGCTGTATTTCTCATTTGACTCCGATGTGCAGTCACACATAAAATAAAGGAGCTGCCATATTTTTTTGTTACTTGTGAGAATTTGGTATAGTGTGAGTTATAACAGAGAATGACTTCCTCTCTTTGTTCTACAAAGGTTCATCAGCTCCATAGTTTAGCTGTAACCAAGATCAAAGTTCGGACATAAAATATATTTAAATATGCTATCAAAGCAGATTTTCTTAAATAATGGGTTAGACATTTTAAGAGCACAAAGAGAATGATAAGGAGGTTTTGGGTGATGATTTTCTAAAACTTTGATCATGTCTGGTAGTGAAAAGTGCCTAAGTGAATTGATTATAAATCAGTCTTATATGCCTTACATTTCTTCTTTATAAAAGCTTTAGCCAATAATAGCAGATATATACTGTGAGATAGACTGAAGTAGGAGGAACTCAAATTTTATTCGGTGCAAATATACCGACAAGTTAAATTGAAAACAATTATACCTTCCCTGCTTAATATCAGTATAGGCTATAAAACACAGGGACCAACTCTTATTGAAATTAGTGCATGCAGTTGGACATTATTTGAAAATTATCTTGTCTAAAGAAAATATGTCAATCCAGTTTTCTTCAAGAAGATTCCTACGCACTGCCAATGGCTACAGTGAGGTTTTAGTATTAGTTTTAAACTTTGGGTAGTTTGTAACATGCCTATGACTGATCTGGGCATGGACTGTGGACAAAGAAATTGAATTCATCCAACGGTGATTTCAATAGCTATATTAGTTTGCTAATGACTTGGACTAAATGCCAATACACTGGGTTCCAAAGAAAATGCTTCATTTCTTGCAAACAAATCATTAATCCAAAAGGGCCAAGCCACTAAGAGATCAAAATTTTTTTCCCTCCACATCATTTACCGAATGATTTTCCCTCTAGCAGTCCCCTCTTCAGGATCTGAACATACAATTCATTGATGGAATGAGAATGTATCAAGCATTCAGCATTTATTGTGCCCCATTCTTGGCAAATAGAAAAGTTGGTTATACTGGCTTGGTTAATGCTGTGGTAGTTAGAAGATATTGCTGAGAAATTTTTTATTTTCTTAAGAATGGTAGCAGACTACCATTCTTAAATTTTTCATCATTTGTATGGGACAGGAGAGTATCGGGAAGAGACCCTGAGACCATGATTTGTGTTCTCAGTCAATTTTTAATGCATTTGGAATCTTGCTTACAAAGACATTAGCTGTTAGTAAATGATAATTTGACTCCAGTTCTATTTTGGTTTCTCATGCAATGCTCCTTTTGGAGCCCTGTGTGGCAGCGAGAGTGGCTTAGATTGGCACAGGACTGGGATATCTCTGAATTGATATCTGTCAGACTGTTAAAATGCTATCACACTCTCATTCAAAGTGATATCGACCCTTTGGTATATGTAGAGAGTAATGAAAAAACTAGCAAGTATTTTCAGAATGTGTCATTTAAAAAAAAATCTTGCTTTAAAATATCTTCTGCCATAAAGAAACTTTAACTGGGTTGGTGTTCAAATTTGTTCATGTTTTCCCATATTATTTCTGACTTTGGAAATATGTTAAGAATGGACTTTCCCACTGTATGACCTAAAAACAAATTTCTGAATTATCATTTTTTTGTTTTTAAAGTATTTTTTTAATTAGATAATTGGGCTATGTGCAATTCATTTTAATATGGTATGTGCTAAGATCTAACTCAGTTGCTCTGTCTGGAATTTAGTTTTGGATAGCATATGGTCAAGACTTACTTGTTGTCTTTCCCTCCACCCTAGGTTTAGGCATTTATTCCAAGGTCATCGATTAATTTTACTAGCTTTGAAATTCCAACATTAATAAATCCACTATTAGCCTTTAAAATTTTTATTTACGACCTAATACACTCCAACAGCATTTGTTTGCTTTAATCATATTTGTCTTTATTTTAAAATGTGAACAGTGCATACACTTATTTTGAACATTCATGATACTAATATTTTATAGATAATTGAGCTTATTTGTCTCTACTCTAGTGCTTCTCAAGTGTGAACGCATTTTACAATTCCACTGACCAATGAAGCCTTACTTAACCAGACACGTATTAAGGGAGCTTGCCTGTGACTTTGGGAAGTTATACATCAATGTTCCCTTCACATAGCGCAGATAATCCTGTCATAATTTTTTTTTGCAAAAGACAATGAACTCTCTACTATTGAATTTTAATAGTGAAGAATATCACTAATTCAAAGCATGCCAATTCTGTTGAAGATTGCAAATGTAAATCAGTTTAGCATTTAATAGATAAGCAAACTGAGGCGTGGTGAGGCAAAATACAGAACTATGCCTAAAATTCAGATAAATCATAATAATAAATGTATTAACAGTATCGGCAATGATTTGAATATTTCTGATGTTGTAGTCCCTATCTGAGGCACCGATTAACAATTATTTTCATTTTTCCTGTGAGAAGACAAGGGTCCGAGAAGTCAAGTAATTCAATCATTTCATACAACCAGTCCGTGGTATATTTGAGAACTGGGGTTTATAGCCCCCAAATTGGTCTAATATAAAATGTAGGCTAATTTTTCAGCTTTCTAATTTACTCCCTCTTTACTTTTACACCTGTGTACAATGACTAAGAATAGTAAACTGAATATTGTGATCAAAGAAATGTCTTCCACTAAAAATATCTATGTTTAATGACATACCCTTTCAATTATTTTTTGTCTTCTTGCTACACTGCAGGGAAGTCATAGAGAAGAGTTGCTGAGTGACTACTCCTGTTTTAACAAAGATGACAGTTATGGATGAAAGATCTTCACAACAATTTTAAAGGCATTTTATACAAATATTTATATTTACCCATAATTAGAGCAACATCATGATTTTGTCGTATATTTGCAGTTTCTGAACTGTCTGTAAGGACAGGTTCATATTCTGCAGATGAACTCCACTATTAAAATTTAATAAGATAGAAATATTTTGTAGTAGCAGATTCATTTAAAGGAACAGTTTGAAATGTGTGGGGTATGGCTTCTGGGCTCACTTAATTTATAGATGGTCTGTTTCAATTTTCTCCAGTTTGCACCCTCATGGTTAAACTAAATTAAATAAGCTTTAAAAATTGAAAAGATGTAGGGGGGCTATTTACCCAGCAAATAGGAAAAAGTAGAAAGAGCCCCAATTGTCCTCACCCTAATTTCTCACTTCAGGTCCCAAAGGTAAACAATCTGACTGGAGGTGGAGGTGACGCTGCTGGTCTTTCTTGGAGCTGTGCTGATTTGGACTACAATTTTAAGTTGCTTCATTTTATTTTGTTGAGGAAAGTGAGAAACATTGAGTTGGGTCTCCAGTTATCTGAACACTCTTTGTCAAGGCTGTCAAGATAAGAAGTGGAGGGTTGGATGGGGTGGCTTGATGCTTTGTCTCACTCGTATTTTTAATATTAGGCAGATTTAGAATTTAAGCATGCCTTTTGCTAGATTACAATCAATAAAATTATGTCTAATAAATTGATCTTATAAAATCCAAACATGATTACTATGTAAGCCACGAACGAACCTCATTTTTGCATTTCTAATTTTTAAAGAACATAAATGACATTATTTTGATGCTATTCAAATGATAATATGTTGGAAAAGACCCAGTACTTTACTTCTTTCCCCTCATTTACATCAGACATTCAGTCAGAGTTTTAAAAAATTACCTCTACAAAATAACAGGCATATATCTGTGCAGGGGGAACTAAGGCCTTTTATTGGGAGGGCATGGTCGTTCACAGGCCAAGCAAACCCAATGGACTCCTCAGAAATTTAGCAAGAAAGAGAAATGATGATAGTCTCCTACAGTAGATGAAAAAGTGAGATGAAAAGTATGAGTATCATTTATTGCAAACTATTCTCAATATTTGGTTTTTCAGAAAAAGGAAAAATGCAGCCGAGAGCCAATACATTTCATCATTTGAGTTTCATTATAAAAATGACAAAAACTTACTGGCTTGGAAATATTAAAGGCAACATGATGGGATGTAGGCTCCTGTTAATAGTTGTCAAGTCTAGAGAAATCTCCAGCAAAGGAAGAGAGGAGGTGTCACATGGGAAGTTTCTGAAGCTCTTAAAAATAAAATCTTTGCGAAACTGTGCCCAGCTGCTAGCTTTGGGATAAAATCTATACATTTGGAACATCTTCCCACTCACCTGTGAGGTCCAATTATGTTTTAAACTGACCTTGGGGCACTAACAAGGGCAGCCAGATGGGGTACAATTGCTCAGGAAGACTTTGGACTCAAAATAGCTATTATTGTAAGTCTATAGCTTTTTTCAAGAAAAGAAAGTAATACAGCAATATTATTAAAGGTATACATGGCAGCCAAAGGTTGGTAACAAGGGGTAGACAGGCCAAATGTAGTCTCCAATTGGTTTCCCTCCATAAAGGCCATTTTGAGAGCAATTTCTTTTTTGAATCAGGAAGCACTGGCCTGTGCAGAGACCACCTTGGAAACTGGAGCCTCCAATGGATTCTCAGCTAGGGTTGTCATGTAGCACACTGGTCAGATAGGCACATTCTTATTATGTAACCAGCCACAATAGCTAAGTACCACTCCCCCCATACCCACCCCTCAGGTGCAAGGATTTCACCAACTAAGTTGCAAATCCCCAGTTTCATTACTATCAATAAACAAAGGTGATAAGGATATGAATGACCCTCAAATTCCTCAGACTCAAGGTTACAAAGAAACACTGTTAATCCATATCTTTCATGGTTTAGCCTAGAATTGTGTCTTGTGAGTAATTTAGCAAAAACAATTCAGGTCAATTCCAGACTTGCTGGCATTAACCCTTGCAATAGCTATAGACTTATTTGCTTGTAGGAACTCTTTGGGGAAATCACAGTAAAATTTTTATTTGTTTGCTAGATAATTTGATTGTCATTTGAGAAGATATATATAGTGCTGTTTTAAGATTTCCAATATGCTGGTTGTATAAGGTCATAACTGCTTTAAGAGTTGTGTTATGGACGGGTTGTCAACTTGGACTATTCCTTTAATATCAAAAGGAAGTTAAATGCTGCAGTTCTTCTGGAAAATACCATCAGCTTAATTCTGTGAAATCTATGCATTACTATTCTCCAAAAGGCTCATCTTCTTTCAGACAGTCCTTAGTGGAATATTGATTACTTAACTGAAGGTGATTGTATTATTAGTGTGTTCATTTGGGTATTGGTTTATTAAGTTGTGCTATTTATGAATTTATTGCCTCATAGCTCCAAATATACCCCTCATTTTCCTGTTTGTGATACTGGAGTGTTTCTTCCTCATTAGCTGGCATAATGCTAATTTTTGTTAGTAAATGGCTCTAGAGGATGCTGGAGGAGGAAAGGTCTTCTCTTCCTGGATCTGGTGAGCTTTGCTTCTTCCTGCTTACATTGGGCTTCGCTGGCAGGAAGGACATTCACCTTTGATGAACTCAGCAGGTAACTGAATTTATAAGCATTACAGTTGGCTTTTTAGAACTAAATTTAGTGGTACACCAGCTTCAAGGTGAGTTCTATGGGTAGCACAGCTAGCTTCTACAAGCAAGTTCCTAGGGCACCCAAGCTGGCTTCCTGCAGCTTTCCCAGTTAGTCTCCCATGGGCAGCTTCCTGGTTAGGTCACCTGGTACTGAAAATGGCTTCCCAAAGAGTTCAACGGAAGCCCTAACATTCAACTTCCTGAAAGATGATGTGGGCACTCTAGAAGATGGTTCAGTTTCTACCTTGGCCTGCTGACTTGCCATAAACTCTAACCCAAGAAAACATAGAATCTAGGCTATCATTTAGTAGGCTACAACCTTACCTTCTCCAATGAGCTTTAAGTTCCCACCCCAGGAAGGAATCCCACTCCTTCCACTTCCAAGTTTGTTTCTTCCTAGGATACATGTTCTCAGTCCTAGAGCATTTTGAGTATTTTCTTTTATTCCCTTAGTTAATTCCTTAGAAAAAATTATAATTTTTATTAAAAGAAAGACTCAGGTAGAAATGAAGGCAGACATGAAGAAAGAGAAGGAAGAAGCACTTTATTTTCATTTAGTTACACATCATGGTTGTTCGCCCTGGTCTGGGATGTGAATCTGGGTCCTTGGGAATGTATATGGATTGTGTTTAGATTTGAGGCATTTGACCAAACCACCACTCCATTAGGGACCCTCCCAGTTCAAACTGCTATGTGATTGCTGACATATGTTCACAAATTGATGCAAAGATAGAAAGACTAAATGACTGGTACTAACCTGGGAGGTTTTATTGCTCTATATTATTGTGTAGGTTAAGGAGCCCCATTAAAAATGGAAATGAGATGCTTCACTTAAACTCATCTCAAAAAGTTACATTTTGACCTCAAATTTTATAATTAATAAGGAAAAAAACTCTTTAAAAGGGGCCAATTATAAGGTAAAGAATAAAATTAAACTGCTAGTGGTGAACTTAGTACAGATGTTGACTTACACTGGTGCACACCTTAAACTTATGTTATTATGCAATATTACTTCAATAAAGTTAAAACTTTTAAATGCTTTTTTGAAGAAAACATCATCAAAGAAAAACATATATCTAGGTTTTTCAATTTTCACAATTTAAAACTTCATATGGATTGATACAGAGTAGCAGGTAGACATTAACTAATGATTTAAGGGTAGTTGCTTATTTAGGTGATTCTTGAATAGACAAAGGTATATATAGCCAGGATATATATTCACTAGGTCAGTCATTAGGAAGATCACAGAGATCTTTAATATCATCTAGAGGAAAGGTAAAAAGTCTTTTAAAAAATAAGGGGAAACAGATATTCACTGAGTAATTCATTTTGAAAAAAAAAGGTGAGTTAGCTGCAATATTGCTTAGTACAAAAGAGTGGGGGTTAAAATGTTTTCCTCAGTAACAATAGGAGACAACATTTTAATCAGATCAGCTTGCCAATTTTGACCCAAATGATTAGTGTCCCTTCAAAGTCTCTACACTGTAATGAAATAGAGTTATGAGGAAGTAAGAAAGATACAAATATTTGATCATTGTTCCAAATAACCAGGAAGGAAGCAATAGCCTAAAACTGTGAGCCTGACTGATACCTACATTGTCTCTCTGAGAGGAGAGTCTGTATGGTAATCATAGTGACTATGCCTTCTGCAGATAAAATATATGTTCTTTGCCTAAAATATTTTTTGCCACTTACATTACAGAACAACTTCTCAAACGCTATTTCTGACAGCCCGAAAGTCAGAGTTTTCAGGCCAAAACTATGCAGAAATAATTACTCCTAATTATTGGAACATTAAAGTGCAGTTCTGACGCACCATTAGGGTTTTCTCAAGAGCCTAATTTTACTCATTCCCACCCACCAGGAGAAAGAGCAATCAAGGAGACAGCCATCAGCAAACCATTAAATACAAAGTACACAGTCCCCACAGAAACGCGATTCAGACTGGAGTTGAGACAAAAGTCTTACTCTGTACTCCTCACAAAATAAGGCATCTATTGTAAAGACATTTGCTTAATTGGAAGTGCGAAACTACGCAAGAGATAGTCCTCTGCCTCCACCCTCTTTCTTTGCTCAGAGGAACCCCACTGACTTGCACCTCAGACCTCAGCATTCCCCAGGTCTATGGCTATTGGGTGATATTTCACCTGTGCTGCCACATTGTTTTTGTATTGCTTGGCTTTTTTATTTGTGTTTATTCTTATGTCTGTATATTGAAGAAAACTATTTTTCCATCTCTGCCATTTCTTCTCGTCTTCCATAAATAGAATTTTCCAATGAGTAGACTTTACCAATAGCTTTCATGTTTTTTCTCAATTTTCTACCTATCTTAATGATTATCATAGTGAAACTTCTTTCAGGTTTTCCAGCGACATATTTCTTAACAAATACTGAGGCCATTGTATTTATTTATCGTTTTCTCTGGCTTCATCAGATGAGGAAACTAAGACACAGACAAGGTACTCAAAGTCATATAGGAAATAAATGTAATGGCAAACAGTAAAGGAAAAAAGCAGGAATTAAATCCAGGAAAAACTAGTCTCTGATGCCTATGCTTAGTATGCTATCATATCATAGTGTACTATCTTTCTAGTTTTTACTTTTCTCATTGTTTCTTTCCCTAGTCTTTAAATGTAAATATTTGATGAACCCTCATTTCTGAGCCCTGATTTAATTCTATTTTCTTGGCATAATTTTTGAATGCCTACCTTTACTCTCAAAAGTAAATTTTTGAAACAATTTTCAGCTTGGAAACCAATATACCATCACCTAATATACTGCTCATCACTATCCACATATTCTGTAGGGAATATAAAACAATCTTTACTTCAAATATCTCTTCAAATGTGTCTTCATAAATGACTTTTATCAAAGCTAGATTTATATCTCACATGTAGATCTTTCTAATCAGACATTTAATATTTCATTTTTCCTAATGTGTATTCATTTTTCACTACTTTAATTTTATTACTGTGCTATTTGCTCATTTATGAAATTTTGGAATCTCTTCTGTACTTAAATTTTCAGTCAGTCTAGTAAGTACTGTTGATTCATTTTCAGAAATGGCTTGTCATTGTTCTTGTTTCTTCCCCTTCAATCATTTTTATACACAATTATTAGATTATATTATTGAAATGATCCTCTAATTATGTTCATTTTTTCATTGTATCTGATTTCTTCAAGGATAAATTCTTAACACATCTGTTTGCTGCCTGCATTTCCAAGATTAATTTTTTCTGTTCTCTAACACAAACTTGGTTTCAGCCAGATCCATAGCCTTCTGTTCCTTAGACTAACACGATAGTAAATTAATCAGAACTTTTCAGTAGCAAAAAACAAGAATTCCAATTTAAAATTAGCACAGAGAAAACAAGGGAATTTAATAGATCATATGATGAAAATAAATCTAGGGTAAATTTCCAGGCACAGATGGATCCTGATCTTCAAGTGACATAATAGATCCTCTTTCTCTCTTCTTGACTCTGCTTTCTTCTATGTAGGCTTTGTTTATAGGCCAGTTCCCACTTCATGAAGGAAAATTGATCACCAAGCATTTAATCCTTCCAGTTTAGCAATTCCTACAGATAGAAAGTTCATCCTTTTCAACAGTTTTAGCAAAAATGCTATGATTCTTACGTTACAAAATGACATAGACCTGGTTATCTCAGGAATTGGAAATGAAGTGATTTCAAACTAGCCTAAATCAAATGATCGGAAAGAAACAGAGAATGAATGCTCAGGGAAAACTTAGGTTTTTATATCAGAAAAGACAGAAACAAATCGACATATTTTCACTCCCAAATAAGATTGTGGGTTCCTAGAGAGTATGAGCTTTCTTTAAATGATACATTTTTTTTTTTAAGCACATAATTTTTACCTGTCACATAATATATTCTCAATAGATATTTTATTAAGGTCAGTGTTTCTTTCCATCTCTAGGTCTTTGTTATTATTGGGCTTCTTTCTTAAAGTATCCTTAAAATTTCAATCAGTCTAGTAAGTACTGTTGATTCATCTTGGAAATGGCTTAATCATCATTGTTCTTTCTTCTTCTTTGATCATTTTCATATACTATTATTAGATTTTACTATTTAAATGATCTTTTAAATTTGTTAGTTTTTCATTAGATCCAATCCAATTGATTTATTGCTAAATTTCTAACATTTTCCCTGAGTAGAATATATATTTTTTCATTGTTATATCTTTACCTCTGATGTATGTCTGATATCTTTGAAGCACTTATGCTTATGTTGAAACACCAGTCTCTCACTTCTATACTATCATCTTTTCTGTATATTTTTAAATTGTAGTCTTAACAAATATTCTCTTTTCTATATTCCGAGTACCATGTCCTCTGTCATTTATTACGTAAGTCCTTTGTTTCCCTTGTTTACCTCCCGGGCCCCAGTGGGTAAGAATATAGATATTCATGCAAACACATAAATGGCATAAATCATGTGCTTTCTGTTAAATAAAAGAATGAATCCACAATAAAGCAATTAGCACAATATGTTTTTATAATGAAAATCCTTAAACTATAGCTTTGAACATATACTCAGGAGTAGCACAATGCAACACAAATTAAGATTATTTTTTCCCCCGTCAATCTTGGCCTCCTTTTATTAATGCCATTATAAATATTTATATTGTATGCTTAAATACATGCAACTGTATATTTAAATATTTGAAAATTCACTCAGTTTTGCTGCAGTCTTTATTACCTTGGTGCTTCATACTGGTCAATCATGAACTTTAATGTCGATTATTCAAACAAGAAGCATTTTCTACTGTAGATGATGAAAAAAAAAAGGAGCAGATAAAAAGAACCATGAAAGGAATCTCTAGGAATCAGTGTATTCCTTCAAGAGTACATAGTATGCTACCCTATGCTTCTTTGAATATTTGTTATCTATTCCCTAAATGCAAATATGCATGCTGTTTTTTGGTAAGTCCACTTTTTTAAATGAGCAGAGTATTCAAATATACTTTCGTAAACTGTCTTCAGAAACTTAAATCTTGCTTCTGTAAGAGTGCTAATTGGGCTTTTTTATGATGAAGCTTATTTACCTTTGAATTAGCTGTGTTTCAATCCATGACATGTTTTTATGTCCATAGGGAATTAACAAAATCTAGAATAATGCTTTATTCGTCTACTTCTCCATTTCTAATTAGAATGTTCTCATCTTTCAAGGGAAGTTTTTTTCCTTTACTTTTGTTAGGGAATGTAGCATATAAACTTGAAGTTTCAGACTATTAACAAATTACTGTTTAGCAGTTATTCTCATTCCCTTTAGGTATCAAATTGGAGTAAATTAGGATCCTTGCTGAACTTTGATTTTTCTTTATAGTTTTCTCTTCACTCTACTGATGTATTTTAAATCTCCAAGTTCACTCAGGCCTCAGATTCTTTGATCAAAAGCTACCTTTGGTTCTAGAAGTTTATGGAGCATCCTTCACCATGTAACTGAGCTGAGATAGCTAAGGAGTTTGTCTTGGTTCTGATGTATTTTCCCTAAAGACCATTTTGAAAGTACTTTTTTAAAGGAAGAGCTCAAGACTCACCCAAAGCACCCTTGGGGCTGTTTAAGAAAACTCAGTGTCTGGATAATGAATAAAGAAAATATTCAAATTTTATCATTGTCATAGTTTAAACTACTGCATTAAGTATCCAGTGACTACGGTTTCACCATAAAGAAATTAGCCAAAGGCTCTATGTTTAGGCTTTTAAATCTTAATAGGAAATCAGAACCACGTAACAGTGTGCAGACTTGGAATTCTGTCAAACTTATTCTTAAGGTTTCAAAAGTGGCAGACCGATAGGTTTATTTGGGGATTTGTAATGACAAATTTCTCCTTCAGGCTTTTCGTCCATAGGATCTTGCTTACACTTCAGTAAGTAGAAGGTCATGTTTTATCTTTTTAATTGATGCACACGAAGAAATGCTAGGGAACAAAAGTACACTGCGTGAATTGGGAATGCATTACCAAGGGTATATTACAATAAAAAGATATTTTATTTTTTAGAACAACTTATATTGGCTTCTATTGTGGAATGGTTTACTTTTTACTAACATTAATGATTCAGTGATGTGAAAATATCAAGCATTTTTTATAACAAGGAACAGCAGCAATAGTGTTCTCAAAGATAGTGACCTTGAAATATTATTTTTCAGCCTCTATAAAACCTCCAGTTATAATAAACAAAGTTTAATAAAGAAAGGCTAAGGATTATGCTCTCTAACTAATTCTGAAGGTCAATAGGTTGTCAATGCCAGGTAACTGACAATTTAATGAAATGCTTTTCATTAGTCCTTAGAAATTGGAAAAAAATAATAGGTAAAACATAGTAAGTAAAAACCAAATGTATTAATTCAACTTGAGGGCTTTCACATATTGCTATAAGATTATTACTTTTTTGCTCTACATATTTTTTATCAAATAATAGTAATTTTTTTCAAGTTCTTTATTTGGCATAATAAAAAGTAGGTAATCTTACCTGTTTTCTATATTATTTTGACAGCTTTATTGAAATAAAACTGAAGTGCAAAATATCAGCAATTTGGAATGTCTTAAAATGTTGATTAAATAACATTGCTTTATGACATTATACAGGTTTTGGGTTTATATTGTGATGAATCAACATCTGTACCTACTACGTTAAACTCACCACTCAAAATCTAATTCCATTCTTTATTGTGCAATTGAACTTTTCTGCCTCATTTACCCACCTTTTTTTCCATTTTTCCTTCTGGTAACCACTAATTTGGTTATACACTCTAAAAGTTGTTTTCATTTTGTTTTGTTTTCAATTCTTTTTGGTTTATGTACCACCTATGAGTGATATCATATATTGTTTTATTTTCTCCTTCTGACATTTTACTAAGCATTTACTCTCTGCGATATATTTAAAATATATAGAATATTACTTATAACACACACTCAAAAAAGTTAGAATTTTTTTGTGTATTGTGTATGCAGACAGAAATGTACTCTGCGATGTATTTAAAATATATAGAATATTACTTATAACACACACTCAAAAAAGTTAGCATTTTTTTGTGTATTGTGTATGCAGACAGAAATGTATTCTAGCAAGCTTAATTGTGATGCAATATATACAAGATAGCTTCCCAGTAGGAAAAGAGGCAGGAGAAATGATAAAGTCGGGGATTATGTCTGACATTAAAAAGAGTAATAGTAATAAACGGAAAAGAAGTGGAGAAATAGAACTAATAGAGTCAGTGTTAGCTTACTGTTGAGTTCTTACTAAATTTCAGGCACCATGCCCATAGCAAGCTGGGTCCAATCAGGTGATAGAAGCCACACAAGTTTAATCCAAGTTAAACAAGGAAGTTTAATATAAATAATCATTTGCTATGATAAAATAGTAACTGAAATATAAGAACGCTCTAAAAGGTATACTAGTGCCAAAGAATACTCAAGGAAATGCAACCTTGGAAGGAGTTCACATCTTGCTGGAGAATATGTGGTTTTGATAACCAGTGAGGAGAGAAGCTGGCTGGTTTAACCAGGCTGGAGCTGGCCTGGAGTTCCTGGGCAGAGAATAGACAATAATCCAGAATGCAAGTGGAACAGTCGATTAGCAATTGGTTGGTATGCGTGTGCAGTGGAAACCTAGTAGGGACAAAGAATCTGTCGCGGCATGCGAGGTATCAGGAATCCTGAGATTGTGCCTTCTGAAGCTGAGGCTACAAGTTCACAGAACTATACTCTGGGTCTATGGTTGGGAAAGTTTTTTTTTTTATCAAATATCCTCGTATCCACAACATGGACTCCAACTGACACTGAAAATGTAGGAGAGCCTCTTCTCCCTACACTGTCTCTCAAACAACCTCTACCTGAGCTTATTATTTTCATTTTAAAGAAGGAATATTAAATAATGAAACTCCATTCCTTGTCACAGAGCATACACTGAAGAGGGCATTCTGAGCAGAGTGGCAGTAAATTCGTACCGAACACACTGTCACATGGTGACACAGTGTTGAGTAAGATTGGATTTGTGGTTGAGGACAGCCCTGAGTAGAATTTTGGGTCATCAGCTATTCATAAGAGTTCCTGCTTTCTTTTACTACTATGGAGAGAAGGCGAAACAAATGAAAATATCATAAAAATAAAAAGCAATTTCTTTGCAGACCATTTTTATTTTTAGAAATTTAGGTTATTCTTGAAGCTAAGATGTTTTTAAAAGTTTCCTTATTTTCCTCCTTTTTAGTTAACTTTCTAAATCAAGGGTTTTTTTTAAAAAAAAAAAACCTCTCAAACTCTGAAAGTAAAAAAATTAGTTTTTTCTACACTTACTCTCCATCTTGCCTTAAGGGCATAATCCTGATTAGATTTTAACCAGGAGAGAACTATTTTCTCCCTGGATGAATCTTGTACTTCTTTCTACTCCCACATCATAAATCTCAGGCTATGTTTTCATCTCTAGGTCATATCCTGTTTTAAAATGTGAAAGTAAAAATGGTACGTTAAAATTGTTTAGATGTATCATTTGGGGTATGAAAATTAGGTTTCAAAAACAGTTCTGAGAAAGGTGGTAATTCTAAGATTATTAAACAAGTTGCCAGAAGACAGAGACCTGATTTACAAGTCTGAGCAAAAGCCTTGCTATTTAGGGTCTTTCCATCCAGTCAAGTGACAGGGAGCTGGGGGAGGCCCTCTAGGAGAGTCAGGAGCTGCTCCATACGGAAGTGAGCTCCCAGGTGGCTGTACCAGTTTCAGCAATTTTGTTATAAATATAAGGACATGTTTCGAGCGTGCTAGAGAGCGCTTTATTCCCATGTCAGGCACAGATCTGAAATCTAGAAGAATGTCTCCTGTTTTCTGGTGTATGTTCTGAATGATTTTCAAACGTTAGGCATGAGATAATGTTGTTAACAAAGCAGAGCATCTTCTTACGCTAATGGGTCATGTTTCCAGGTTCTCTGGATATTATTCCAACAAAGAGATGCGAGTCATTATTTGATCCTGCCCAAAACATTGTGACTGAGCAAGAAATCTTAACCCTATTACCTCTGAAAACTCTAGAATTCTAATTGGATTAGATCTGGATAATATATATAAACATTAGAAAAATGTAGAAACAACCACCTTATGTGGAGCAGAGAGATTCTGACATGTCCAATTAAAAAAAAAGTCAACATGAACAGAAGATTTGTATGACTCATTTGTTGGAATACCAATGCCACCTGACTCTAAAAGTCCAGGCACAGCACACAGGTACACAGTCAACTCACCTTACTTTTGATGTGGCATTTTTATTTTTGAGTGCACAATTGTGAATCATTTTCTCATGAAGCTCAACTGTAGTTTTATGAGAAAATTTCTCTTCCCTATATCCTTGCTCAAATGTAGTTTGTCCTGATCTTGTGCCTTTTGACCTACTGATGCTCGGCTTTGGTCACCTGATTATAATGATCATGCTGTTGCTACCTGCATTTCTCCCAGCCAGTCCCACCTCCCAGCATCTCTGCAGATAGCACTGTATCTTGCATACACCTGGACCAATGGCAGCACTCTTTTGGTCTTAGACTCAAGGGAATAAATGGAAATAGATGGAATTTTTCTCACTGGTATTTTATCAAGGTATAAAATGCCTTTTCCCATGATTTCAAATTTCAGGAGAAAAAAAATCTCTCCTTTTCAAAAGAAAAAAGAAATAGGTAGATAATAGAAAGTGCAGACAAAAGAGAATTCCTAACCTCAGACTTTGAGACTTGACCTCTTCTTTAGCTGTTGCTTCAACAGTGAGTTCCATTGTTAAAGGCATCTCTCCTTGAAAGAAATCCTCTATTCAAGGACATGTTGCTCTGTATCTAGCAAAGCACCAAGGACAGAAGAGACCTTGAGCAAATGAAAAGGAACACATTTGGTGCTAGCAATCTTAAACTACATATATTTATTTCTAACATTTTTCCTTGGATTCCAGAGTAATAAATGTTGCCTAATTGCTTCCCAGGACATAGAGAGGGGATGGCGATTCAGTTCTCAAGGACATGATGAATATTTTGGCCCATGTATTGAGATAAATCTCAAGATAGATATCAGATACATCTTTGCATCAGATTTTTGAGAAAAACTTTGGGTACTGCTAAAGAGCCTACCCCACATTCCCTAAAGGTGGGAAACTTTGTAGTTCTCTTAGGAAGTGAAGGGTATCTGTGAATATTGAATACAGTGAGACTCTTCAGCAAATCTGTGAACAAAATTATATATGGTAAACACCCATTTTATTGTCAATATGTTCTTTTATTTGACTTACGTTAAAAAAATTTCTGCCCGCCTGTCAAAAATTTTAGGTTTATAAAGAGCATGTGCTTAGCATTGACACAGCAGAATGGCAAAATGTCTCTTGTTTGTAAAGAATCTGCAAATTTATGAAACAAAAATTAGATACCAGAATATAGTAAAATATAAAAACAAAGCAGCAGCCATTCACAATTGGCAACTTACATTTCAGTGGGATGTGACATGTCTGTCACATTTTGAGAAGTTTGTCTTGGCATGAAGTCTATGATTCTTTCCCAGTTACATACCCTTAAGTATATTATGCATTTTTCAAGTTTGATTTTCCAGTATGTTTAAGAATTTCTTCATGTTTCTTCTCTCTTAAAATTGTATGCTAATGTTTTGTTCCATTCCTCTAACATTGACCTATCTTCCTCCTTTCTATCCTGATGAAGTTTTCTGTTCTTTATTTGATAAAACTTTCAAATAGCAAAACCTATTTTTCTTGTTTAAATTTGTATGTCCTTGACTATTAGTATTGTTGAGTTTCCTTTAGTATTCCAGTATACCATTTGTATAATGTATCCAGTATACCTCTTTACTTCAGAGATTTGGCTGTTTTAATTCTTTGTTTTTTTGATTAGGTGGGGTTTTTAAAAAAATTTATCAAATATCTTTCCCTATTAGGACATTAAATTTTTGCTTATTAGATCTTTCATAAATGCCTTCTTCCTAATAGAAAACTTTCATTTGGTTTATGGTGTATTTTAACATGCAGAACATAAAAATTTTAGTGTAGTCAAGTTTGTTCATTTTCTCCCCTTATAGCTGTGAGTTCCTGTCTTGCTTAGAAAGAGTTATCTAAAGATTTGTGACAGTAGAGTTTGCTAATAGCAGTACAAAGTAAACACACCTTCCAAAATGTTCTTTAAAGTAAATAAAATAATCATAAACATGTCACCATATTGAATTCAGTTTAGAATAGCTCTATTATCATGATATATGGACACTGACTTGAAGGACTGATTAGCACAACAAGAGACAGAAGCCTTTACATGAAACAAGCTTTGAAAGAGATGTTGTTATCCCTTGGGACTTTATTTAAGGCAGACTCCTGGCAGCGATGTCTTTCCCCGTTTGTTTAGGAAATGTGTAACTAGGAGGAAAAGCCCATGTATCCATCCTCTCAGCTTATTTAAGGTAGGCAGATCCTTATCTTCCGTGCTCTGGGAATCTTAGTACATGTGGGAGAGATTCCTTTAAAGAGCTGGGTTCCCCTTCCCTCTGCATTAACATCAACTAGCTTTGGATGTTCTTAATTTCATTTCTACTGATATTACCCTTCTCTCCAACCTGTCGCTACTTCAAATCAGCTGCTGTTTATGTACTGCTGAGCTTATAGCTTGAGTCAGTCAGTCTTTCCGTCTTTCGACTGCAGCCCTGCTGGAATTGGTAGGCGTTTCCTTCCTTCAAGTTTACCCTGTGTTTTAGGGAGCACAAAATATAAAGGAGAGTCAGTGAGGGTTATTGAAGAAGGCAATGATCCACAGTTAGGCAGTCTTCTGTTGAGGAGCTAGGTTAGTTCTCAGAGTCTGAACTGGAGAGTCGTTCACTGGGAAGTGAGCTGTTTCTCTGGAGAACCTTCATTTTCTTTTCAAAATCTCTTTTCCTGTCTGTGACTCAGTGAACATGCTCACAGACTATTTCCTTCTGATAACCCCTTCCCCTTGTCTTGGATACCAGGTGACTTTTTTCTCTTCTAAGAGGTCCTGATATAACCAGGAACAGAGAACCATCATGATATGATGAGAGAAATCAAGTTGACCTGGAACCCTGTCTCAGTTCTGCCACTATCTGTTTTAATGCTTGGGAAATGTTAATACGAATTTTATCTGAGAGGATTATAATCAGAATTACTGCTAATGTTTGAAAGTCATTCAGAACAGTACTTGACGGTCAAAGTTCAATAAAATGGTAAATTTAATGCATTATATTTCTTTAGAGTATTCTTATATATAGGAATCTAGCTATTTTTTTTTTAGTTTTTCTCAAGGGCTCTGACCAATGAAAACTCCCGGGTATATATATCAGCACCATTTAAGGACTTCTAGAGAGGAAATATGGAGAAAAATGTTCAAATAGTATTCCTGAGCAGCATTAATTTTATATTCTTCATCATATTCTTCTGATTAGTCTATATTAACTATATATATCTAAATATATATCTATTATCTGTCTATATCTATATATACACCCTTTAATTCATTAAGGTAAATAGATTTTTACTTTTTCACTATAGACCTTGCATACTTACCTGAAGCTAGAATTCAGAAAAAATGAGTGTCCCACATTATTTAGACTATCTTATGACTTTAAGCCTGTATTTATGGCTAAAATTTTAGACGGGGAGAAATAATCATTTGATATTCAAATTATAAGTGTGTAGACCCTCAGTTCTCAGAACTGAAATTCCCATTCAAATTTAAATGTGGAATCATTTGCTCAAACTATTATTATTAACTAACTATTATTCCTTCTGAAGAAGGAAAGCAAATGACTAAAAGGCAATTTAATAAAATATTAAGTATGGCTTATTTCCTTGTAAGGTGCTTACTTTCCTTTGTTCAAGATAAATTCCCAAAAGCTGCATCCCTGAAAAGTTCAAAATCATATTAAATTCATTTTATCACTTCTCTGATCCCTCAACAAAAGCATGCCTAGATCCTATTTTGGTTCTTCTCAGCAAACACCTGTCAAATGATACAGCAAAGATACTTTGCTAGTTTCCTGTTATCTTTACACTTCGGCCTCTCCAAGGCTAATCATTTTATTTTAATTGCTTGATCCTTAACTGTAATTAGTACCACCAGCTGTGCCCTCTCCTGGGCTTTTTGACATAGTTAAGCCCATATGAACACTAATTAGAGATACTGGGATTGATCACATTATCTCTCCTACACAGTTACTATCATTGACATGATCAGTGGTTGAATATAAATATCTCATTACACACAAGGGAGAGAGAGAGAGGACTGATTAATATGGTTTTATCCACTATCTGTTGTTATAAGATGCAAATTTCTGGACTGAATGATTTGACAAGTCTAACACACTCAATGAAGAACATGACCTGGAACTGATCTGTCTTGTTTTACATTTCCTAGTATTTATGCATGGTTGGTGCCATTATTTTCTCCCAATATTTCATGAATGTTCTATCTATAAATTGCTTAGGCATCACACTACAATTTTTTCTCTTTTGGGTTCCCTATTTCCAGGGTGGTTTAACAGTTTAATGCTGAAGGTTTTCATAAAGATTAATAGAAAAATATACAATTATTCTTTCATGATTCTACATCATTTGTTCTCTGTGATTGCTGACATTGGCAATTCTAAATTTATCCTTTACAAATCTTTACTTCTATTTTCAAAGTTTTAGCTTACTCTGTTTCTAACTTTTAATTTAGCAATTAATGGATATAATCTTTCTAGTAAGGAATGTGTTTAAGGCAGGCTTCTCTTCTTAAAGAGTTTTCAGTTCTCCCCATCCCCTATGGTTGTCAGTTATTGTTTTCAGTCATTTAGAATTTACTCAGATTTTTCTCATGGCTTAACAGATATAATTTTCATAATGGGTCCATGTTCCATTGACATAAAGTATATTATCTTCCTGCTATTTGCATATTTACCTTATTGATTATGCTTATTTGTTTAATATATCAAATATTGACATTTCCATTGTAGTTTTATCTCCTTTTCTTTTTGAATAGTACATTTCACTTTATGCTTTTTAAAGCTATTCTTTTTATATATTTCAGCATGTATTTTGTAAGAACAAGACATTTTCTTATATATTCCTGGTGCAATGATCAAAATCAAGATTATAATAATGATACATTTTATCTAATCATGAAAATCGATAACCATAGACAAAGGTTCAAGGTGGTCCAGTGGTCATGGTGGAGGGTTTTTTGAAATTTGGGGGTGGGTATGGTGTGTTAAATTATACATTGGACAAAGTTTGAGCCCCCTAAAATATTGAGTCTTGCAAGCGTTATCTCAATAAATTTTTTATTTAATTAAAAAAAAACATAGACTGAGGAACTGCTTCAAATTAAAGGAAAAAAACAACAACAAAAAAAACAACTAGCAGACAACAAGCAGCATGAGTTTCTCCTGGGCAACATTCTGAACAAAGGAAAACATTGTTTTAAAGGACGTTATTGAGGCACTTGACAAAATCTGAATGTGAACTTCAGATTAGAAAAAATGTCTGTCAGTGATATATGAAATGATATTATATCCTTCTTGGTGCACCACTTCCAGGATCCACATGGTATTGGGTTGTACTAGTTTTGGTGATATCAGTTATGTTCACTTGGTTAAAATGGAGACTGCCAGATTTCTCCATTGTAGCTTTATGGTATTTCCATTTGCAGTTCGTAATTTGTGGAGAGTCTTTGAAACCATGTAAATATCCTATTTCTCATCAAACTTTTCCTTTTTGGACATTAATAATTTTCCCTTCATTATTACATTTATATTTACTACCTGGAAGAGTTTTATTTTTACCCATTAATTCATTCAGTCATTCATACTCTTGTGGGTTGATGGGTTACTTGTTCAATCTGTTGTAATCCATTGCTATCATTATTTGTTTTGACCCTCAAACTATTCAACCAATGAGAGATCCCCAGGTGGATCAGTTTACTTTTTGATATATTCCCATTATTCTTGTTGCATCTCCTTATATTCTGACACATCAAGATGTGAAACTATTTGATTTTTTTTGATACATAGAAATTCATGACAATGCTGTCTCTTTTTATGGGTACAATTTCTCCTGATTTTATAGCATGTATATGCTTTTGGTAAATGTGATCATTTTTATAGTTTCCAATAGCAGTACTCCTCTTCTTAAGCTTGTTACTCTTTTGGTTTCTAGAATAATAGTAGTAAGGCATGCATTAGTCAGGGTAGACAAATATTAGGAAATGTTAATGCCTATGACAATATGAGGACCTGTCCTCTCAGTATAGAAGATAATTCAGAGAAGAAAATGTTCATAAAATCTAAAACTGAAATAAGGCACATAAGTGTGAAAACTGTGTAACAAAAGCAAGATACTCTATCATAGTATTTGATTCAATTAGTGATTCAGTTAGAATTCCATCAATGTAACTTATTCAGAGACACCATAGAGAAAGTAATAAAAATATAGATGCTAAAAGAAATTGAATTTGGAGTTTTCTCTTACCTGGATAGAACCACTATCCTGAATTTTATGATATAAATTGATTTAGTAGATGGTTTTGTTTGTTTGTTTGTTTAAATTTTCACTTACATTTGTCTCCCAAATAGAAGTTTCACTTTACTTGTTTTTAGATTACAACTAAGTAGAATTAGACTACATGTATTCTCTTTACATGCTTGCGTCTATGATCTCCCCCAACCCCCCAGCCCCTACACACACCTGAATGTTATGCTTTTAGGAGTCATCCATATTGTGGCATCTTGCTTTTGTTGTTCTAGTTGATGAACACTTGGAATGGCTTTCATTTATTTTACTATGAGCTTTGCTGCTCTGAACATCCCAGCACTTGCCTCTTGTATACACATGTGCTTGTATTCCTACTGGTTAGATCTAGAAATGGAGGTGTTGGGTCATATGACAAACATTTTCATCTTTAGTAGATAATGGCAAATTCATTTGTGAAGTAATTGCAGTTATATATTCACATTAGTAGTTTATGATCTATTTTTTAATAAAAAAATAACCTAAAGAACAGAATTGAAACAGACCAAAATAAACCATTTAGGGAACCAAATGGAACTTTTCATGGGTTATGCTGAAGCTTGTTCCCTGCTCACTTCTCTTTTTTTAATGTGTGGCCAGATGCATTCTGCTTTTGTTCTGTCTTTACATACATCATATGCTAGTACCCCATATATTTCCTAAGGCTCTTATTCTTCTTAGGTCAACCATGACAAAGGAAGTCATCTACTTAGGTTCTTGTTTCTATGCTGTGCTCCTTGTTTAGCTACTGCAATTCTTTGACTAAAATACAAAGGATGGGGAAGAAGAAAGTAAAGAAGATACAAGCACAGAATATTTAGGGATGGGAAGACTAAAGATTTTCCTAGTAATTGAACCTAGCTAATAAGGTATAAAGGTGTGTTAAGTTTTCAAAATTTTTTCAGCTATCCTGCCAGAACTATGGTTTCTTACTTTTTCAACTATAAAAATTTAGAGATACACTTGGCTTTTAATTTTTCCATTTATTCCTGTGAGTAAAACTAGCTTCTATAATAAACCGAAATCCACATTTCAGTTGTCTCAGTTAGGTGACTTGCATTTCTAAGACCCTTAAGTGGGTGACACCCATGTCACTAGATATTTGCCCTATTTGTGAGACTAGCACCCAGTTTTAATTTTCACGGCTTTTTCCAAAATGTTGAGGTCGCCATTGCATGGAGACCCGTTTTGGAAAATTTAGAAAGTTCTCATAGTTTAAAATCTAAGTTTCCAGACTGCAGGTACTATTGATATTATTCATTGCAAGATGCCTTCTGTATAATGAATAATTTATTCTTGCACTTGTCAAATATGGTTGTGTATCTCCTTCAAATGTAGTATATCACCAAGTTCTAAATCACTTGTTAGTGTGGTAAGTTATCATAATTAGAATCAACATCCTTTAGTCACTGGAAATTCTCCCCCAAACTATAGCAATGAAGTCTTTTTTTTTTTTTCTTCCCTGCGCCCCCCACCCCGAATGAAAATACACAGAAATTGAGGTAATAAAAAGCTAACCAAAGAGAATTAAAACACTAAATTGCTATAAACATAACCATAATGTCATCATATTCTTAAAGTGACAGTAGAAACTAATATACATAAATGTCAAAAAACAGAATTGATTTTACCATTATAATTCATTTATCAGAGGCTGATTGTTATTATCCCATGATACTCAAGATGTCCTTTGCCAGCAGGATGTCAGAAGATTTGTATTTTGATTTAGGATACTTAGGATACATGAAAGTGAAATGCTTCTGTGTGTATATTTGTGTGCATATGTGTGAGTGGGTTTAAGCACTTACAGTATTTAAGTGCATAAACCACACATATGTCTTGGTGCACATAGTGATACTTCATTTAATGCTTTCAGAAGTTAATTTAGGCAATAAGAACATAAATAATCTTGAAATTGGTCTCTCTTACAATGAGACTATGAGCATAATTTAGTTACTTATTTCAGAATTTATTTATTTTCTGCTCTCATGTCTAGGGTTTGACAAATATGAGGCAAGGGAAATGAATTTGCACTTTCAAAAAGTGTCACAAAACCAGATTTTGGTTGTTATCCCTTTTTATGAAATGATGAAAAGGGAAGCAACTTTCTTTTCACAGTTAAACTTTATATTAAAGCTATTACAAACTAAAAATTAAAGACTTCATGCTTGTAGTTTTCATTGGACACCAGTAGATGGCAGATTTATTTCCTTTATCATTAGACAAGCTGTATCCTATTTCTCATCTAGTAAACAAGGACTAGAAAAAGAAATCTTAAATTTACTGTCTATTGACTGCTTTGTTGACATATTATAGACTTAATCAATGTATAAGATTTATTTTCAATAAATGTCACAAGGGAATAGTTGGAATACTGTGATTGGGCTCTGTTTGGGATGTTGAAATGAATCAGGTATGTGCCTATAAAATACCCATTATAGGGGTATTATAGGTAACGGTGTTCTTGGGGGCTAGATTCAGCTGGCAGGGATCTTTTTTTAAAAAAGTTGAACCATAATTTATGTAAGTTTTCAGGCAAGGAAAAGAAGTGAAATTGATACAAGAGGTGAAATCAAAGGCTAAGAAAAATTGTACCAAGTATCCAAATATGAGTGACCAAGCGATAAACCAAGCTACAAAGTTAATCAGATTGTCATAAGTCAAGAACATTTCAGATTGGAGACCAAATGAGGTCAAATTTGGGGTCAAGATAGTTTAGGATCTAAGTTTACATACTGTGTTAGTTTCCTACTCTGTGGTAACAATAGACATATAGTGTCTTAAAACCATACAAATTAATTACTTACAGTTCTGGAATCAGAGTTAAAAATCGATCTCACTGGCTTAAAAAACAGTGTTCAGCGAGGCTGTGTTCCTTTCTGAGGCTCTGAAAGAATCCATTCTCTTGCCCTTTTCCTGTTTCTATAGGCGCTGGAATTCCTTAGACTATGGCCCCTTCCATCATTAAAGGCAGCAATGATGTGTTTGATGTGTCTCACAATGCATCACTCTAACTCTGACCCCCTGTATTATTTGGCGTATCAGGAACATTGTGATAACATTTTACTCAACTGAATAATCCAGGATAATCTCTTCATGTCCTATCAACTGATTAGCAATCTTAATTGCTTTAATTTCATCTGAAACCTTAATTCCCATTTGCAATTTACAAAATATACCCAGAGATTCTGGAGATTAAGACAGGGACATCAGGAGGGCTTTTATTCTGCCCACCTCAGCATGACTGACTGGGATAGAGGATGTTTTCATAATACAGTGCTATGGAATGAAATTTTGTATGGCTCCAAAATTCATCTTGTAAATGTCAAAATCCTAATTGGTAGGAGGTCCAGGCTTTGGGAGGTAATTAGGTCATGAGGGTAGAACCCTCAGGGATGAGATCAGTGCTCTTTCAAAAGAGACACCAGAATGTTCTCTAGCCCTCTTTCTACCACATGAGGACGCCGTGAGAAGATGGCAGTCTGAAACCTGAAAGAGGTTTCACAATGATACCTAAATCTCTTACCACAATGAAACCTAAATCTTGGCCTTCTGGCCTCCAGAACTGTGAAAAATAAATGTCTGATTTTTTAAGCCACCCATTCTATGATACTTTATTATAGTAACCCAAACTGACTGATACAAATAGTAAAAGCAAACTAGCCTTGAACAAATAAACATATAATTCTATGACAACATCTGACTTGTATAGCATACATGTAATTCTCTGAATTCAAACTGAATGAGAGACTTTTTCTGTCCACGTTTGCAACCTCAATTCTAACTTTGTTAATACAATAATTTATATAATTGTGGCATTTGTAAAGCTCTAATAACTAAGAAATCTTATTCATTTTTATACATGCATCCCATTCCAACCCAACTAAGTTAGAATCCTTGGGAATGCAGTCATAATATTAGTGTCACTTAATACAAGCCATAAAAGTCAAGAACAGCAACAAAACAGTCTAAATAAAAAAATGGACAGAGCATCTGAATAGACACTTTTTTAAACAAGACATACAGATGGCCAAGAGGCACATGAAAAAATGTTCATTATCTCTTATTAGAGAAATGTAAATCAAAACAACGAGATAGCACATCATTCCTGTGAGAATGACTATTGAGCAAAAGCCTGGAAAGAAGAGTTGAAGAAGATGTGGAGAGAAGGGAGTCATGATAGAAGGCAGTATAAAGATTCCTCAAAAAAGTAAAAATAGAAATACCAAATGATCTAGTTACCCCACTTTTGGGATTTATCCCCAAAACACAGAAATACTAAATCTAAGAAATATATACACCTGTATATTTACTGTAGGACTATTTATAATAGCTAAGAACTGAGAAAAAAACCCAGTCACCCATGGGTAGATAACTAGCTAAAGAAGCTGTGTTTGTCTGTCTGCCTGCCTGTCTATCTATCTGTCTGTCTATCTATCTACATATCTATCTATCTATAATATTTACACATGGAAAATTGAGTGAAAAGGGAAAATTAAATGGCGAAGGATGGAACTGGACTTGCAGTGTCACCGTATAGTATAAACAGCTGTTGGTTTATGATGAGGCACACCTGACACCTATATAATGCTGTAGTGAAATGTTACTTCTATATATTTTCAATTTTTGAAACAATCAAACCAGAACAAAACAGTGGTTACTAGGAGAAGAGAGCAAAAGGGGTGATGGATGAAAACTAGATTTTTGATGGTGATTGTAATATAATATATATGCATATATATATATATATACATATAAATAGGTGGTGATTTATATGTGAACCTGAAATCTATGCAATTTTATAAACCAATATATGAATAGATAAATAAATTAAAAAAGCTCCCTAGGTATTTTGAATGCACACCCACAGTTAAAAACTCTGCTGTCTACATTTACTGCCTATTTTTTATTCTTCTCTTTTCTGTCCATTCTCCTTCCTACTCTGGGCTTGGCTGAAAGATTCCCTTTTCCAAGTAATAGAGGGAGCTAATTGGAAGACTCTTTTTATTGAAACTGCCAGGCTATATTTCCTGTGGAAACCCAAGTTGTTTTGTTCCTGACAGCAACTGCTTTACCCGTTTCTCTGAATCAACAGATAAATAAAGGTACAAACATATTCAAACAGATAACAATAGAGGTTTCTCTACAAATACCAGGTGGTGTTAAGTTACTCAAATATTTTATATTTATTGATGATAATGTTTTTAACTAAGAGATGCTGGGCTATGATTACCATAAACCACTGCATGCTTGCATTTCATGTCAAAAGTATATGTGTATTGCAAGTCATTTGAATTTATCTCTTTATCATTTGAAACCGGGCAGATTTAAACTACTTAGAACTGACTTCAAACAGATTACTATTATGTGCAATGTTCAGGCATGAATAATGGTAAAAGCACCACGAGGTGTCACAAAAATTAAAGGCCTCTGTGTCGGGGCATCTCTGGATGCTATTTTATTTGCAGACCTGGTGAATACTGTAGAGTGATGATATAGTATTTTAGTAAAAATAGTTCTGAATGAATATTACATTATGCTACTGATTTGGAAGAAAAGGAAGTTAATCTATTTACTAATTTACAAAGTTAATAACATAAAATTAAGTAAATTAATTTCCTTATCTCACATGTCTGCAGCTAACAATGTAATTGTGCTTTTCCCTGCCAGTAGATTTTTCTCTTCCCCTTTTTTGTGTGATAATAAATTTGGTCGCTTTGAAAAAGATCTACTGTGACTACATTATGCAAAACTCAATATTATGTATAGATTTCCTACCTGAAGTCTCGTTGAATCTCCTGCAAATGGAGAGTTGCTCTCTACTCCTAGCATGGTGTTCCCAGAGTGAGAGCCTACACTGCATGTATATGATACCTTTGTCCACATGCAGCCTTGTCCTGAGTGCTCACTGTGTCCACCAGTGGAACTGACCTACATGTTGAACTACATCCTTGTGTAGGAAAGAATCTGACTGAAGTCCGAAGTGCAAATGAACCTCCAGGTATAAGGCATCAAAGCTGCAGAAAAAAGGGTCCCTTGCTCATTTTAATGCCCTCCGAGGGAGAATGAATTTATCCTGAGGAAAGGAAAGGTTCGGGTAGAGTATGAGGTTGTTAGTAATACCGAGATCTGATACATCCTGTTCTAAAACACTGAGATTGTTTATTTGACTGGTGTCAAACAAAAATTGCACTCACAGGTTTAAACAAGTAAGGAAGACTTGATTCCAAACTATTTCAATGGGGGTGGAAAAACTGATCTCAACACACTGAAATAGAAGGTGGGAGGGATCTTTGAACAGTGGGGTGAGCTAGCGGAAGAGTACTTACGTGTGTAAGGAGATAAGTCCCTCAGGGAGATCAAGGTTGAGCACATTGAGTTATTCCTCAATTTGCAAATATTCTTCTCTGCTTATTAGGCTGTCCGTGTTTGCTAACTGGTACCCATTAAAATTAGGTTTCTACTCTCTCACAGAAGACTGGAAGATTGGGATTCTATCTTCCTCTGTGAATGTTTACATTTCAAAGAGATGGTTCCCAAGTCCTCAAGAAAGGCATTTCCTGGGCCATCAATCTGGCAAGAATCTTGGAGAAGATTTACACACATTTCAAAGTAAAAGAGAAGAAAATTACAACTACAAGCTTGCTAAAGTAAAGACTGTAAGAAAGGAGGTCAGAGGCTTACAGTCCGGGAGGAAGACTGTAAACTTTAGTCAAGTTGAGGTGAACGTTCTGTCATCTTTGACACTGGACAAGTGCTAAAGCCTCAAGGAAAGGTAACCTCAATAAAGGCTAGTTCAAATAATAAGTGCTGCCATGAAAGTTCTGTAATAAAACAGAGACTGAGGGCAGTGATGAGAGAGGAAGGGTATTGCTCCATGCCATGTCTGCACAATAATTGCTGAAGTAGAAAGGGACAAAGTGTCAGGACCAATAAAGAGCAAGGGTCCATGAAAGATCAATAGGAAGCAATGGCAGTGCTGACGACAAAAAATATTGCTGTAGCTGCACCTTTCTAGAGTGTAGCTAAGGAGTTAAGTTCTCCATATGCATTCTGTGATAGCTGTGGAACTAAGAACAGAAATGTCACTGGAAGTAGTGGAGGATGGTATAGACTGATACAGCTTGCAAACGTTACTGAAAAATAGTACACTTATTTTAAGTATTGTCATCAAAATTCCGATTTGTTTTAGTAATTACTTATGTGATCATGAGCAAGTTACCTAAATTCCCTGCATTTGAATTATTTTTTCCTGTGAAATAAAAACATGTATAGTTATCATAATATAATAAATGTATGAAAAGCATAAAGACCAGTTTCTGATACATGACATACAAATGTTAAGTCTCCTTCCTCCATTACAGTCCCATGAATGTACAGAGATGATAAACATAGAGCATATCAAATTATCTCAATACTCAAGAATTTAATTACATTAAAAACTTGACTAAATTATTTGCTTTCCTTAGGTAGTCTTTCCTCATAGAAAGTTTAGAGACAAGAGAGTCTTCAAATTACTAAAATGCCTGAAAACCTTGGTCTCAATTACTAGGATAATTCAAATGAAAAAGGTTTTCTGAGCACGATGAGCACAGTAGTCTGATCTATTTTAATGTTTAGACATGGTGAGTTAGGAGAACTGGGACAAAATGACTGCAGCTTCTAACTAGAATATGAGTAGATTTATTTTAGTAACACATGTTGACAAGGGAAACATTCACCGTGCAATAAAATACTAATATAGTTTCAAGGAATTTCTTTAACTTTCCTTATACGTCACTAAAAGGATGAAGACACTATAGTGTATGCAGATTGAATGAAAGGTTTTTTCTCTGGGTCCACGAGGAAAGAAAGTCAAACAAAAAGTCAAATAGCCAGGACTTTATTGGGGTTTGCGCCCCGGGGCGAGGTTGTCTGGTCCGCAGAACCGGGGATGGGAAGTCGCGCCGGAATAAAGGGAAGCGCACTCTTTTAAGCAAAAGAATTTCGCGGGCTTCATACGCGATTGGGTCCTGTGATTCCAGGTGTGGCCTTCAATCCCTCAGTCTGACGTCAGCAACCTTTTTCCCGGGTATGGCTGCAGCTTTGTCTCTCTGGGCCAGCCTAACATTGAACCACCTTAAATTTCATTATATCAAACCTTTGAAGCAATGTGAAATTACGTAATCTAAACGCATACTTTCCAAAGGTTTTACAACAAAACTCTCAGAACTCTGAATTCACGATGTGGTTACTAATAGGGTAGGGTAGAGGGGGGATAAGGAACCTGGGGATCAAAGTATAAAAATTTTAGTGATGATGGGTACTAAAACTCTGGTGGTGGCTGTGGTGTGATATACATACTGACTGAGATATGACTCTATTCTCCTGAAATCTATATAATATTATAAACTAAGTAATAATAATACATAAAATAAAATGTTTCTGCCATTTAAAATAACATGCAAAGTTATATGAAAAAGAGGAATTTTTGTTCTTTAGCAGGTGTATATGTATATGTGAGACTCTGGGGTATTAATCAATTCAATCTTACTGACTTTCTGGGATCTGTGTAACAGGTAACTAAATGCTCCCCACTTCTGTCCTTGGCTTTTGTGTAACACCTGTTTCAGTGTTACAGTTTTTGGGAGAAACCAAGCGAGCACTCTTTGGAAGTATTTTAGGTAGATTTATTACGTGCGTGGTCTCAGCTGGGATTTCTTCCCCAAAGAGCTGAGCCCAGAGTTCTGGTTAGAACATGCTTATATAGGCTAGAGCAACGCGGGAAGAGAGGGATGTAAATTAGGGGCAGGGGTTTCTGCGGGGGGAAGTTCTTTGTCTGCTGGCAAGCGAGCTCAGGTTATAGGAGGTGTCATGGCTTTTCTTTATAGTTGCTGCAGGTAGTAGTCAGGCCCCTCCACATTAGCATGACTATTATTATAAATTTCCCCCAAGTAATTTGTTTCAAGTAATTATGCATTTTCTCAGCATTTTTAAGAAACCTCTTAAGTCTGAATCTCATCTTTCATCACACAGATACATGAAGATTGATAAAAGATGACTGTGTTAAGCCTTATGTTGGTATGCTACTGTATGTTTCTTCTTTTTAACATCTGTCTCTGGAAGTCCAGCTGCCTTTGCTCTAGTGATACTCTATATCCTTATACTTTAGGCAGAATAATGACCCTAAGTATGTCTACAACCTAATCCCCAGAAACTACAATATTGATAATTTATATGACAAAGGGACTTTTGCAGATATGATTAAGGCTAAGGACACTGAATGGGAGAGATTATTCTGGATTATACAGTTGGATTCAATTCCAATATGTCTAGTAGATTGAACCATAGAAATTCTTAATGGTGGTAAACCTTCCTGGGCTGTGGCCCAGACAGGTGATTGCTGAAGAAGGGTCAAAGAGATGTAACTTTTCTGGTTTTGAAAAGAGAGGAGAGGGATGTAGATAATGGAATTAAGGAATGTAAATGACACCTAGAAGTTGAAAAATGCAAGAGAAGAGATTTTTCCCTAAAGCCTCCAAAAGGAAACACAGATTTGCTGACATCTTGATTTTAACCCAGTCAAGTCATGTTGACTTCTGACAACCAGAATTATCATATAGTGAATGTACCTTTTTCAAGCCACTCAGTAATTTTTCCACCAACAAAAAAAATCTCCCACTCTTGGATACACATATACAATGTTGGTGTAAGATGCATGCTAAGAATGGTATATGGAGGGGACATTTTGCTTACAGCTCAATTTCAAGAGCTGCCACTTTCCTGGACTTTCACTCAAGACACTAAACAGCTTTCAAAACCGATTCTGGGCACATCTTCAACAGAGTATGTTGATCACTTCTTCCCAGAACCACTCTTTCTACACAACATATTTTACATTTTGGGGCGATGTATAAAACTTGCCAAACAGAAACATCCAACTGCATTACTGCCTTTACACATTTCTAAGAATTGACCAATCATGTGTTTATCACCTACTACTTAACTTGCTCACTCAGCCTGTGAGTTCTCATTGCTAAGCTCTTCTTGATTTAACTGAAAGGAAGGAGAAGTTAATTTACTTCTTCTCTCTCTTAGAAAGTAATATTTCTCTTCTGATTGTCTGGGGATTATTTTCTCTAAATCAATCCACAAGCTCTTTTCCTGTATACTAACTCCCACAAGGTTCGAGGAAAGGGAGTTTTCTCTCTTACTAGTTTACTGCAGAAGTGCATATTTTCTGTTTTCTTTCAAGTCTTTGTGGCAAATGTGCTATGACTTGTTTATGGGGGAGGTTTTCTTTTTCTATTTAGGTTACCTTCTTAGTTTCTATCACATGAGTCTTTACCTTTATGAGTTTGCAATATATAGCTAAGAAGAATTAAGCTCATGTGCATGTATGTGTGCCCAGGTATTTATGTAATAGCAATTTACATAGAAATTACAATTCAATTTCATATACATATGCATTACCAGGCATGTTAACCTGGAACAAAGCAAATTAAAAGTATAATAATTAACATTAAATGATTTGCTTGTGGTTGATTTTCTCTGTGAACCTATAAATCTTTATATCTTGACGGGAAAATGCCTCTACAATGACATTCTGAATATATCTCTTTTGTAGTTGTCAACCCTTACTAAAATCGCACCATATATTCATTCTGATTCCCAGTACTTGTGTTTGGTTCGTAGTAAGATTGGTGGCAAAGTTCTTTATTTAACTACTTTTTCTCATATCCATTAAATAATTCATTAGATAAACATGTAATGTATATATCACACATTATTTAAAGAGAAGGTAGACACATATGTCTTATTCTAATTAATAGTAAAGTAAAATTAGCATGGAATGAAATCGAGTCAATGATATATAGCCAGTCTTTCATTTATTGACTGTTTTATGCTTTAAAAAATACCTGCATTACCTATCTCAATCTCTAGATTACTCTTCTTCCTAACTCTCCAGCATTCCACCTGTGCTATCTTATACATATCTAAAATAAATAAAATATTTACTCTAGATGAGCATAAATATTGGCTTAGAACAACAGCTAAATATTCTACAACCATATCACTGCCTGTAACTTAGAATAAGCATCTCTAACCACATAGGGACCTGAAGGATGACTTGCAGAAGGTTGGATGCAAGCACACTCTTTTAGAAACTAACTTTGGGGACAAAACTTGGACTGCAAAGAGAAATTTGGAGGAAGCAAAAAGAAATCAGAAGGAACTGTCGCAGAGAGCAGATGGGAGTCCAGGGGGTTTTGTGACTTTTAACACAAATAGTTCCATGAGGCAGGCATCCAAAGTAACCTAGTCCAATTTCTTTTGAATTGTATTCCAGGAACAGAAAAATATAGGAATGATAAAAGTCCATGTTAGTTAGAGGCAGTTCAGAAATAGCTAATTTTAAGTCTTAGCTGATTACCATATGAACATAGAATAGGAAAGGACAAAACATGACCATTAAAATCTCTTCTTGTGGCACATACATTTGTACTTTTGGCATCATAATCCCATGACACTGCCTATATTTAAATGCTTGCTATATATTCTAGTTAAATCAGTTGTGCTTTCTTGAGTGCTAACTACTCATGGAAAAGTTTTAATGACTCTGGGGTGAATTTACCTACTTCAATGAACACAGTAATAAGCCAAACTCTCTATGCTGTGTTGTAGTGGAATTAAGATACCAAGTACATAGCATTCCAAGTCTTTGGAAGCAGCAGAATGCATCCAGTCAACTGTTATCCTCTAATTGTAAGATAACCTTACAACTGAGGTTTTATATCGAATCATTTCACACGTGCTCATAAAATCACCATACTTTTATTCTATGTATATAAATATGAGTTTGATGACATGTTTTTATAGTGTACTCTTTTCCAACTTTGCCAAGGATTGTAAAAGGTGAAGATTCTAGAGTTGAGGTTTTGTTAGTCTTATTCAATAATGCATTTAGGGTTTAGGGAATTTTTTTTTAGATGTACAAGCTTCATTTAAGTCTAGATCTATAAGGAAGATAACCCCAGGGAGATGTGAGATAATGATACATTATAAGGGAAAATGGGCTATAAATCTCGATGAAGTAAAAGGAAAATCAGAAGTCAAAGTAATAGAGCAAATAAAGTACCAAAATATTTGGTGGGATCAGAATCATTGAGGACATTCAGTATTTCAAAGATAAAGCTATTTTAATAATGGCAAGAATAAATGGAAAACTGAAGATAATTTGAAGATTATTTGAGTAAAGGTCAAATAACGATCATGTCAGTGTACATTCATTTTGACTTTGAAATCACTCGGAATTTTGACCAAATTGGAACAGACACTTGGAATGGATCACACATATAATTCTTAAAATTGAAGTGACCATGAGATTTGTAAATATCAGGGACAAGGAGGAACCAGTATTGTTCAATGAAATTCCAAGGAGGCAGGATTTAAGTGAAGGTAGAATAATGGTTAGATCAAGTAGGTTTGGAAAATGAGGGAACTCCTATCTATTTTCTGACTTGGAAGTCTATGACAACAGTTAAATTTCATAGGTGATATCTCCGGAAAATCTGAGCATTTTTCAGAGAGAGAGTCTGGATCTAGCTACAGTCAACAAAAGCATAAAATAATAAAGCAAAAGAAAAAAAATAAAACAAAAGAACAGAATACAGTATGCAAAATGAAGAAGGGATAATATTGAACTTCTGGAGAGCTGTAGAGAGGGACTTGCAATTTGGGATATCATCAGAGTTAACCAAGAGGTATAGAATTGGTTTGTTAATGTCCTCCTGTTCTAAACACTTTACCAAAAAATAGCTTCCGTGTTGATGAAAACTGAGTCCAGAGGTACATTAGGACCCTGGTGAATCACTGTTGGCATCTAGGTCTGGATTGCAGGTGCAATAGGGCAGAGCTGGAACAGACCTTGGGTAACTAAAATCATTGTGTGTTGTTACTGAAGCCATTGCAGAAGAAGAGTCAAGCAGAGACAATAAGGAAAATAAAATAATAACCCCAGGGAATGAGAAAGCTTATTTATTTCACTACATGTGCATAGTTTCACAAGTATAAACAGGGATGTGGTTTCATTTATAAATCAATTGTGAATTATCTTACTGCTTCATTAAAGGTATATTTATACAACTTCAATTTAATTATATTTTATTTTAAAGGAAGGTTTCAGGCACGAATGAAGATGAGCTGAAGCAGGGAGGTAGAGAGAAAGAGGAGGAAGCAGCACTTTAATTTATTCTGTTTAGTTGTTCACATTTGTTGCTCCACCTGGGCCCTGAGTCTTGAACCCAGGACCTTGGGATGTTTGTGGACAGTGCCCAGGTGTACTAGAATGTTAGGCCACCAGGGTGTGCCCAGTTTAATTATTTAATTTCAACATTATAAAGGAAGAAAATGTTCTAATGTCTCAGAGACTGTGTCTAGTGGCTAACGAAAATAAAAATTGGAAAAGTGAAAATATTCATCAGTGATTTAATCCACAGCACATGAAGAACCCACTTTGCTTGTTTTTTTTTTTCTACTGACTAGAGTATTCTGCTTTTTTTATTTTAGCTTTTGTATATAACCAAAGAAAATCTAAAATAGAATTAATATTCACTGTGTAAGGAGGTTTACTGCCTCTTTCAAAGGGGAAACTGACCTGCCCTGACTTTTGTAAGAGGGCAGAGTGATAATTGGGAGAGTGGTGTGGCGGCAGGTTTACCCAGCTGGTCACCTGCACAGAGAACAGCTTTCCTATTAAAGTGAATCCATCCATGAAGGACCTTTGAATGTTCTGCTTCTTCAGAGTGGGTGCTCTGCTGATGCATTCTGCTCAAGCCCCAAATGAAAAACGCTTGGGTTATTTTTGATTCAAAGCAAGCAAGGGGGTGATAAGCAACTACCTATTCAATTAGAACATATGCTTACTGAGTGCTAATTCTCTTCTTGCTTTGGGACCAGATGCTGCATCCTAGCAATTCCCAAACCTGATTGATCTTCAGAATCATCTAGGGAGCTTTTAAAAACACCAGTAACCAGGCTTCACACTCAGAAATTTTGATTTATTGTATCTTGACTGGGTGATAGAAATCTGCATTTGAAGGCAGCGCCAGATAAATATTTCAGATTTGGGGATCACTGCTCCATATCAGTGGTTCACAGCCTTGGTATGAATTGGGGGTGGGAAGGAAAACTGCATTATCATAGTTCGTGTATATCCACCAACTCTGTTCCCAAATGAAAATAATTGCTGTAGACTACTTATTTGACATAGATATTTAGCTAGCTCTGGCCATGCTTTGGGATAACATTGCCTACAAAAACTGTAAAAGTTGAAATAATAAAAAACTTGACTCTTCAACAAGACACAGAGCTAGGGTCATGGCCCTCTTGATACCAGTAACCCTCTCCAGGATAAAGGAACTACTTACTTTCTGAGCTACTGTCTCTCAGGTCACAAGCACCAGAAATAACTCTTAAGTACTTAAGGATAATACCAGTGCCTAATCCTTACCCACAAGTAGAGTAGTGAGAAAAAAATCAGAGACTGCCCATTTCCCAATGGGATTCAGGTGTAAGAGGTCTGGGACAGTACACACTGGTGACTCAGGCACTAAGTCAGCAGCTGGGGTGTGGACCACAAAAAGCCCAGCTGGGGTGTGGACCCAAGTTTGTGATTTGGAGTGGGGGGTGGAGAAGAGCTAAAATAAATAAATAAATGAAAGTTATTCCTCCTCCTTCCTTAAAATGCATCTTTTTCCTTTTTCTTCCTCCCCTTAAAAAAAAGGGTCAGAGATTATGTTTAAAACATTCTTTAAATAGTTATTGCTTGGGGCACCCTGGTGGCTTAGCAGATAAGCATAACAGAAATAGTCCACATAAATCATAAGGACCCAGGTTCCCAAATTGGGGAGGTGGGACTGAGGGATAGTCAAGAAGGCCAATAAACTGAATTAAAGCTTTCTCCTCCTCTCTCAGCCTGCCTTCCTGCTTAATTGCCATTATTCCTGCTTGCACCTTTCCTTTATTAAAAAAACAAAAGTCACCAGCTTGTTGTGAAGCAATGCTCCTTCAATAAAATTAATAATAATAACAAAGTAGTCAGCTCAAGAGCATAGTAGACCAGGAGAGAGAACATAAGTTGGGGTATGGAGACAGAACACATGATCAAGGCGTTTGAGCAAAGATAGCCCGTGGAGTGGTTGGTTTTCAGTTCAATAACTGATTGCTAAGGCACCAAGTATGAGAGAAAAATCAAAATGACTAGAAATGAACTACATACCATAGACTGAAGACACTTTAAGATCTAAATTTATTTGCGTGTATAACAGATTTCAGTTTTAAAAACTGCCTAGTAGATTTCCTGGACTAAGCAGGGAACTCCTAAGTGACAAGCAGAAATTATAAATGGTGAAGAGTCCTGCCGGGTACCTAAATTATATATTTTAATTCTTTCATTCCTTTCACCATATAATGATCACATGGATATATCAGGTATTCTCTACAATGAGTATCTTCTGTTTTTGTTTTTGTCTGCTCAGCATAGATTGCATTTCCTTTACTCATGACATTTTTTGAGGAGTTAACCCTTTCCTGGAGATATTGTAATAAAGTGATGGGTATATTACCAGTTATATCCAATGACACTCAATGACACTCAACTCTAGGTCATTATTTGAATATTTATGAGGGACACACATGCTTGCCACTGGTGTTTCTGGGAAGATTAGATAAAGACCTGAAAAATGTGGCAGGTCTTATTGTAAGACAAAAACGAAGTCACATAAGGAAAACAGATTCAGTATGTTTGGCTCCTAAATTCAGCCATTCCTCAATCTGATATAATCTGAGCTTTTCAGAGATGGGAGGCAATAACTACTCTCTCTTTAATCAAGTCAAATTGAATTGGATTTTGTTATGTCTTCGACAAATAGTCATGATTGATATTTACTGAAGCAAATTATTTACTTGCTGAAAACTGTTTGCTTATTGCTAAAATTTAGTGTGTGAGAATAATAAGTCTTTAGAAAAAATTGATAATAATCATTTGTTGATAGGGTGGCTCCAAGAAAAATGATATAAACAGCTGTGGAGAGTTAGTGTCAAAAGAACAGAGGAGAAAAGAGGAAGAGTGGGAAGAGGAAGAGAGAAAGAGAAGAGGGAGAAATGAGATATGGAATTATCTGATAGGAAAAGTTAGAAATAGGCAAGATTGAAATCATGAAATCATGAAACCATGACTTTTTCTTCTAAAATGTAAAAGTTATTTCAGTTCTTGCCTCTCATACTTAGAGACAGAAAGGGACATGGACATATATAATTCTAAGTAATAATATACAAGTACTTAGAAAAAGTAAAAATGTCTTGGGGGTTATGATAAGTAGTAGAATGTCAAAAGTAATTACTAAAGTAGCATGAAAACTTTCATTGCATTAATTTTATTATTATATCAATCTGGTAATCATTTAATTTTTTGTCAGATTTTGAAGCGAGATCTTGGGATCTCGAAGTAAGAAAATTTCTGAGCTAATCTGAATTTGGAGACAATACATGGGAAGGAGAGACTGTAGATAATAAAGTATATGGCTTGGTTAAACTCAATTTATCCATTCCTCATCCTACTTGAGTTATAACTGATAGCCAGGGTCTAAGCTCAAGGCCATACCATGTTCATTTCTGACCTTCAAACATATATTCATGTCCAGAGAATTAGTAAGAAGCTTAAAAGATGCTTCTTGATATGCAAGATTGATAACTTCTTTGGAAAAGAATTTATTTGAAAACATAAATAGCTCAATGAACCTTGTCATTTGGGGATGAGAGATTAAGAGTCAACTTTGGGCCAGTAACTAGACCTATTCTTTACTTGAATTGCAAAAATATAAGGTTGCATAAACAAGCTAGAAAATACTTAATAAAAGAATGAGGAGCAAGCATCATAGCTGTGGCATTTTTCTCAAGAAGTAAAACACAAATAGAAGAAAGACACTCATAACCATTTCACCACAATCTGTAGAGACCAGGCAGTTTTGGTGTTGTATAGAGTATAGCGTTTCTGGGGCAGGCATGCCTTACAGGGGACAACAATGGCATCAAATAGAGTTATTTTGACATGGCATAGAGAATGGCACTTAGTAGTAGTAATATGTTTAGCAAAATCGGAATCATTTACTGCAAGAGATAACTGTTCCTGGGCTAGTGGTGGTGTCTAATGGGCATATCTATATGTATCAGGAGAACAAATTATCCACCACAGGTACCCACACTGGAGTGGAATGACAGAACATGGTGGGGATGGGGATAGCACCCACTGGATGAACCAAAATTCAACTGGAACAAAATTAATGACCATCTGGTCAGAGCAGAAAGGAAATATTAGAACCCAGTGATTTTGATACAACAGAAAAATCAGTAATGCTCAGGGAATGTCACATGGTAGGTGTTGAGAACCTTCTATGATTTCCTGACTTCTCAACTGGTTTTTCTCAGGTTATTGGAGTCCTGCATTGCAAGATCAGAACAAGTCAGTGATACTGGCTTAGGGGCAAAACCAGAAAAACACGCACACTAACACCTATGGAGTTAATTTCCATCTGCTTTTAACCTGAACTCTCCTTCCAAAGTAAATTTTAGTTTCTGTGAATATTGAAAGGCAAAGTCTTTCTCCCCATTAAAATCAAGAGCTGGTTTTAAAGACCATTTAGAGAAACTGTTGTCAGCAATATAGGTGCTAGGCTTCAACAACAATGACAAAACCGTTCCTTTCATTCCCTGTTTTCCTAGAGCAATGAATTTACATAATGCTACTGTGACATTGTAGAGACAAGTCTATTAAAATATGAATTTATGGTTACTTTGACTCTTATGTTGGTCCATTTAGCATAATAGTTGCAATTGACCTAAATAGCAGAAAGTACATTTTATTCTGTGTTTGAAATTAAAATAGATTGAATGATTTTCTTGTATATATCATTGTTGAAGTTTTTGTTACACTCTGAATTAGTACAAATAGCAGTAATAACACAACTGAATGCACCTGGCATGTGTTATTGGATTTATCCCAAGCCGCTTTTTCATAATTGGGCATTTCTATACATGTAACTGAAACTCAGTAATGTTTTTAATGTTTTAAAATCAGAATGTTTTAAAAATCAAACTTGCAGAAATATAACCACTAGAGGAAGAAATAGCAGAGGTTGTGGTAGTGCAATAAAAGTTCACTACCTTTTTGAAGTAGGTTTTGGCAACAAATGTAAAAAACAAAACAAAACATAAAATAAGAATATCACTTAATCTAATAATTCTCCTTCTAAGGTTAATTCTAAAGATATAATTAAAGATGTGCATGAAGATTTAGCTAAATATGTTTATCCAACATTCTTATATAGTAAAATAGAAATGATATTAAAATGGAAATAGCTCAAATATATTTAATAATAGGGACTTGCAGTTATGAAATACTATACAAGCAAACAATAGAAGATCAAATTTTAAAGGAGTTTTTTATTTTTTAAAAAATTTATAGTTAAATGTAATAAGGAAAATCACACTGCACACACACCATTCACACTGGATGATGAAGAGGCCATCCACTGCCCACCTTTGGGTTCTTTCCAGGTTAGTCCAGAATCAAATTAACATCAGACAGATTAGTAAGGGGACAAAGAACAAATTTAATTTCACAAATACGGAGAAACTATGTAAATTCTAGAGTAAATGAGACAAAACAAGTGCTTTATCCTGAGTTAAGGAATGAGTTAGGAGCCTCTCTTCAAGGAGAAAGGAAGAGAACTCATGTGGCAAAAATCACATGTTCTGTAACCAGATGTCTGCCTTGCCGCAATATTGATGTTTCTCTGGTTGAAAGGCTCCTTCTAGAGCTAACTCTAAATCTGCCCACCCTCTTCAATCTTCTATCTTCTAGGTAGTTAGGGGAGTTGTAATAGGTTTTCTTAAAGCTCTCAAGGATTCAATTGACCTTGGCTTCAGCATATGCCAAGGTCTGTTCTAGCTATCTTGGAGGAGGCCTAGACTTCAATCCAAAATATGTATAGCTTTCTGAGTTATTTTAAATTGAACAACTTTGTGAAGAGTTATCTCAGGAATTCTCTGTATGCTCCATCTCAGTCAGAATCCCTTCATCTCCATAAATAACCAAATATTCAGACACTTAAAGCAAATCTTTGTATCTTTATTGGTTTGATTACCCAAGTGTTCATTCCTAGACACTATAGTTCATTCTTGACTTGCAAAACAAAACAAATCAAAAATACAAAGCAATTTCAATATAATTTTTAAGTCTCTTTATAATTTGTAAGTTTTCTCTTTTGTCTTTATTTGTTTCTTTTCCTTATAATTTTTAAATTGAAAACCCCAAGGGCATTACAACCCATAGAGTTTTCTGGTCTGAATTTTGTGGCTTACATATTTGTGGTACACTTTAATTTGTTCTTCTGTCCTCTGCATTTCCTGAAAACTGGTAGCTGAATCCAGAGGCTCAAAATGCATGTCCAATCTCATTTGCAAGTCTATAGGGAGAGGTATGGCCCTTCATTAATACTTGCATAGTATCAGACATTATGATTGTAACTTTTGATGATCACACGTAGACTATTAATGTTTAGAGTTGTAAATTAGTCATATTTCCATGCTATTCTTTTTAAATGAGTTAATTGGAAGAGCTGTTAAAAAGACATGATCTGCTTTATCTACTATTGGTAATCTAGTGATATTCATAGAATCCTAATCAGGTAGGGTTGTTTGCCTTGATTTTGCCATTTTTCAAGGTTACTCTACATTTTCTTATGCATCTTTACGTAGTCCAAGTTCAAAACTCTCTGTCCTTATGTAAATTTTTCCCTAATAATTTTGCTATTTGAAGCTCTTTCTGTAGTAGACTCCCTGGGAAAATATTGAGACAAATAGTTTGCTAGTTCTTACATGTTGATAATATTTTGTCCATACCTCTTATAGAAAGTTATTTTTGCTGGTTATAAATCCTTGTCTCAAATTTTTTGTGAGTCTCTTACACTTGTATTTTTTTCTGACATAGAACATGGTGTTGAAAAGTCAGAAAATAATTTATTTTTCTTTCTTAATATGTCATTCATGGCTTTTGCCTAGATACCCAAGAAATCTCTTGTTCTTTGTTTTTTGTAAGTCTAGGAATTTTACTAGAATATGCACTGCTGTTCATTAATCAATACTGACATTCTGAAGCACATAGTATGCTCATCAAATACTTTGTTTTAGAAACTGTTCTAGAATTACAGCTTTTCTTATTTGCAATTTTTTTACATTTAACTTGGTTTTCTTCTTCCAGGATTCTTACCTTAACTATTTGTCATTTTCTCTCAAACCATTCTTATCTCTTCATTTCTTTGTAATTGAAAAGAGACTATTACCCAATTAAAAAGAACATGTTCTTGATTTCTGGCAAAACCAGATTTTCCTGATTTACCTTGTACATTTTTAAACTCAGCCTTATTATTTATCATTTCTCTAAGGAATCCTGGCTCCTTTTACAGTGTGAAATGGTACATAGAATCCAAGATGTGAGACGTAGTTTTACTTATTACTACTAGAAAGGCACTGTTTTAAGCTTTGTCTGTGGACACAGGTAGAAAAAAATTGATAATGTAAATTATGAATACAATATAAAATATATACATTTCACTCATGTATAAGTATATGCAATCATGAACTAATTTTTTTTTTCCTAATTAAGTCAGAATTGAGAGCTTCTTCTTTACCTTTCACCATTTCCATTTTTCTACCTACCTGGCAGGAAGGGAGAGGAGGAAGAATCATTTTTATGATTGCTTTTATGCAGTTATTCATCTTCATTGTTCCCCCTGGCCCTCATTTGAGAACCCAGGTACTTGGGATATATATGGGTTATGCTGGTTAGAAACCTCAGACTTAACCACTTAAACCACCAAAGCTCACCTGATGGAAATATTTTTATTGGAGATACATGTCAAAATTTTAAATTAGAATATTTAATGGAAAAATCTATTTTTCAGAATTAATATATTTCTGTTTATAAAATGAGTCAATCTATTTTATATGCTCTGAGATTTAAAGTATATATATATATATATATATATATATATACTAAATACATTGACTAGGTATATGATCTATCCATACTTCTTCAAATTAATGTCTATAAAAATTAGTCAAAATAAGTTATTTCACATTTCCTATTGTTAAATGAGGTTATAAGTAGTTTGTCATTTTGTCTATATTATTCATCTTTTCTTTATTTTCCCTAAAGATAGGAAATGTCTACATTAATGTTCATCTTATTTATTATCGTCATCTTCACAATATACAGACATAAGATTTCAATAAATGAGTTTGTATGCATATTGGAGTCTATGTGAAAGTAGTCTTTTTCATTGTGTGCTCTGACTTGGCAAATAGGTTTTTTTCACAGAGTCTGATCGTAAGGTGGTAGATTTATTTATCTGTTTTCCCCTACAAACACTTCAGGCACCTGTTACTTGGTACTCTTCATGGCATTTTTCTCATTCCAGACTCTTCCAGAATATCCTCTCTCACTGTTATCTTCACTTTTCAGGTTCTGTTGATATTTCTTATTTAAATTTGAGTTTAACTCCTTGAAGTTATTTGGGAAATAGCATAGAAGCAGATTATCTGAAGAAAATTGTTTCGTTTTTCTACAAGGGAAGTTTATATTTTTACAATGATCTTAGATTACAATATTACACATCATTTTTAATTGTTCTTATCCAATATATTATTTGTCTATAATTCAGAGGACTAATTTTTGATGAGTTAGTTTATTATGTAATATATTAGATAAATTCTTATGCTGTCAAATATATTACCCAGAGCTTTAATTCGTCTTCAAAGTAAAATATAAAACAATAGACTTTGTTTAAAGATTCAGATATATAGCTTATCTGAGTAATTATAAAATAGCACATGAAACAAATAAAAATGATCTTGAAGACCAACATAAGGTCATGAATTTTTCTTAATACTTTTCCACAGATGAAAAGTGACACTATGACAATGATGATAAATTACTTTATCTACTTTATATTGTCCTTAAGATGATGAAAGATGAAAACAAATTTAGGTGTGGAAGATGCTCTAGTAGTTTACAGTTTAAGAAGTAAGTATGGTTTTATAACTAAATAATATTCAACCTAGAAAAATATACAGTGGTCTAGAGTCCTTGAGAAATCCATTGGAAGGGAATAATATGAACCAACTATTAATAATCAGGTATTTTAGGATTAAACTTTATTTATTATTACTTTATCTTTATTATTACTAATATATGTTTTATACTGAGATCACAAATTATAAAAAAAAACTGGTTATTAATTTTCCATGTAGAATTGAAAGACATTTTTGCAACCTCTATATAGCCTAATACTTTCTTTCATTGTATCTCCCTAACAAATGTAAACTTATGCCCTTCACACTGGTTGTTTCCCCCTGGACCTGGGACTGGAACCCAGGGTTATGTGGTCTGGCTCCTTCAGAGGTGATTAACTTAGACACTAGCACACCAGGATACATGGAGGAGTATATTTAACTTACTTAAAATGTTTTTTGTCCAAACTTGATCTCATATATCTATTTTCCTCTTCCCCTTATCATAGGCCATTAACTTCTGATAATGTATAATAAACCATTTGTCTTATGCCTTGTCCTTAGGATCAATTTAAATACCTACAACATATGCACTCTCTGTTAACTATATCAAATCAAGTTTTATATTTTCCCAATTTCTTGTAGTCTCACTTTAAGCCTATAATAGCCAGAATCTGCCTATTGATTGTCACTATGTCAGGCATACATATAAAATTTTAAATGAAAACCTAAATCTAAAATAAAATAAATGAGCAGAAATATAATAGTCTAATTCAAAAAAATTGGAAGAGAATTTAAACACTTCACCATACTAAGCTATCTGGAAGGTGATTTACCTTATGAGTGTTTTCCTGCCTTTAGGAAATGTGGATTAAAGCTATGCCATGATGATACATGACTACACAGCTATTTGAATGGCTAAAGAAAAACTACTGACAATACCAAAGGCTGGCAAGTTTGTAGAGCAAATGGAATTCCCATGCATTGTAGATGAGTATGTAAAATGGCATACCCACTATGGAAAATATTTTGGCACTATCCTGAAAAATTAGATGTATATGTCCCAGAATCTTACTACTAAATTTTACTCTATATAAGTAAAAAAGTACTTTCACAAAAACATTCATAAATAAATGTTTATAACATTTATAATGAGAAAGTATGAGAAATTTGGAGGTTTCTATAATTTTCTGTATCCTGACTGTATTGGTAGTTACAAGAATCTGTAATTGTATTAAAATTCATTGAATTATACACATAAATAAATTTAAATAAAATTAATGATTACATCAGAAAACCCTTAAGCCTCAAGATGTGTGAGTCATCTCCATTTGAATAAATATGAATCTTACTTAAAATGTCCTCTACAATTTACCAGAGTGACTTCATATTGGAAAAGGGACAAAACTATACCTTCTGGGAATAATTGTATTCCATGTCTTAATATATTCTTTTATTTTTAAATTGAAGTAGCATTGGTTTATAACATAGTATAAGTTTCAGGAATATAGCTTGCTTTATTTATTTATTGCTTATATATTAGAAGTGTGAATTGCTTTATTTTTTCTTGTTTTTATTGAATATACATATTTATTACTTTTGATGATATACACAGTATAGTCCCAGTCAATTTCAATAGTTTATTATTATTAAAGATTTAGATGTCCTCTTTGGTTCACCAGTGATACCAGGTTCTGTGAAGATCAGAGGATGAATGGAATTTGGATTGAAGGGTTATGTGGGACAAAGGACCACACTGTGGTTGATTCTCCATTATCAAAATACATAGTAGAAATAGATGCTCTTAGCAACCACATTGATTCTTAAATGATTAAGTGAGGGGTATTTATATCATAATGTTATCTTCACTGACCACAAAGTAATCAGGTCCAACAATATTGGGGTCCTTCAACTAAAATTTTCATCTCTTAAGTCACATGAAATAGCCACAAGCTCTAGTGCTTTTCTTTGTGTCCTCTAATCCATATCTCTAGTTGGTATATGACCTTATAGAAAATACAGGTAAAGAAAGCCAAGCTCACCACTTCAATGAATTTTCACCGACATTCCCCCATCTCACTCCCGTTTTGGTTCATCAAATCTGGAAGGTAATGCTTGCTCTAATGTAATTTCTTTAAAGAACTGTTGTGTTGGTGGTATTTTTGTTTTTAAATCCAATTCTTGTATATGATCCTGGAAGACTGGTTGTAGAATTTTTAAATGCCAATAAATTGAATTTTTGTTACAATAGAAAGTGGTAGTGCATCAGTTCTCATCTGTTGATTAGCAGAACTTGCTGTATGAGTATCAATTGGATGTCCTAAATCCATTGAGCATTGGCTAGGTTGCCTCCCCATACTGTCGCTGCCATCTCACTGGCTCTGTTGGCTTCTCTACCTCTTGCCAAAATTTACCTTCTGGCTGGCAGTTTTGAGTGAAACCAAAGTATGAAAAATCTCACAGTTGGCCCAGGCTGTGCTATAAGCTGCCTCGACACTTGGGTCCTTATGACTCAGCACACCAAATGTATTGGAAAGGTCTGTGGCAAACAGTGATGCACTCTGGAGCCTCTGGCAAGCACTAAGATCCCTAGGATTTGGGAATAAGTCATGTTGTCTTCTCCAGACAACATATTCTCCATTTGAAACAACTTCTCTGGATGGGACCACTAAAGACAGATATAATATTATTGAATACCAAATAATAATTTGAGTCAAAAATAATCATCATAAAGTATGTGTTGGTAATTCATTCAGCCATGCAGTTTGACATGAACTAGAGTGTATTTTTGCATTTCATTTTAAAATAGGAATATAGGATTCAGTGCTCATGCAAGTCCAGATGTTTAAAAAAAATAGCATGAAAATACACATCATTCTATAGTATCTACTCCCATTGCTTTACTGACTCTCCCTAAACTTATATTTCATGAGGAATTCTTATCATGTGTTAATGGGAAGAAAAAATGAATTTGTGTGGTTTCTAGGTATCTGCCAGAAGTGAATGGATGTTGTCTTACATCCATGCTGAAGAAGTGCTCTCAAAGAGTTGATTACCAGTGGCATATTTTTGTGTGTTAATTTTGGTTGTTTACTTTATGAAGAAAGGACGATTACGCGAGTTGCCCACTACTCTTCTTCAGTTGCTAATGGTATGGTTGGCTAGGAAACTTGATAGGAAATTTGATGATGAAGTTTCATGGAGATGTATGTAACTGGATCTCTCAGAATAGACATTTTTATTACCTGCATAAATACCACCAGATTGCCTTTATTACCAGAGGAGACTCTTAATAACCTGGTAAGTTGTTTTTGGATTCATCTTCTCCCTACACCCCAAACCTTCTGATTCTTGCTCAATGACTCTATATACCAAGCAGTTATAGTCTCAGATATTAAGGCTGTAGAGTTACTGCCAGTGTCCTATCAATATGCCTTGGAGCCTACTTTTTCAGCATATTTAGATTACTTCAAACTGCCACCATCTGCCTCCATGCCTAAAGATTTCTTCTGGTCTATCTTTTTCTACATGCATCAGACCATGATTTATTATTAATTCATACCCCTTAGGAGCAGACTTCAATCAATAATTGATGAGAACTGATACCTTAGAGTCCTCATATTAAGATGAATCAATTATGAGGTATATATTTTATTCTCCCCCTTACCCCAGAGTTCCCCCCTTGAATTAAAATTAAATTTAATTAAAATTTAATTTTTAATTTTAATTAAAATTAAAAGCTCCAAATTGCCCATAGTGGTACTTGGCACATAGCTCAATCCTTATTGACTATCTTTTTTTTTCCTGTATCACTTCACCATTCTGCTGCCTATTTTTCTTGCCTTTCTTAAGTAAACCACCTGCATAACAATCATTTAAGTGATAACTTTTTCCAGTGTACCAAAGCTGTTTTGGGTACTCCTATTTCTAGGTATTCAACAACATAGACCAAGACTAAACCTGCAATATGTAACCACTTTCTGTGGATTCCAGGGAGTTTCCTCATAAATTATGATTATATTAGATGCTGTCCATATGGACAGTTTGGAGTTCTTATACAGAGAAAAAAACCCTTAATACTAATTATGTACATAATTATATCTAAACATAAAGCTCTTCTGTCAGCACCATCTTTAGGACTTTACAGAATGTTGTGTTAACCATTGACAAGGTATTTGTTGTAACAGTATCTCTGGCCAAGGTACACTCTGGGATTATGACAGTGATTCATGAGCACAAAACTCATCAGTCTTAGTCTGTGTTTTCCTAATTATTAGAAATTAGGTTGATAGTGGTATAGAATGGGTTATTCATGGAACCAGCTGTGAGATAATATCATGAGAGAAATAGATGCTATTCTAAAAGGCTCAGAAATGTCTTTGACCAATGACTTTACCTCATAGCCAGAACTCAGAAACAAAGGTAGAAAAAAAGGTATGAAAATGTATGTAACCAAAGTACTTAATAACTCACTGCAAGAGTTCTGATACTTGTGAACACTTTTTGACATTGATAAATTCGAAGGTCCTTGCATCCAAGGAGAAAATTTTTCCACCAGTGGATCTAATTGTGTTCTAAATTAGAAGTTAGAATACAACCTGTTATTTTGGACTCCTTATTCTTCAGAACCAATGGTAAAGAAGGGCTTAGTTGCTGATTCCAATTACAAAGTGAAAATGTGGTTTCTGGTCTACAATAAGGTCAAAAAAAAAAAACTATCTTTAGAATACATAGGATTCATTAAGATATCTTTGGTATTCCTTTCTCAAGCTTCCCAGGTCAATGGAAAATTAAAGCAAGGTACTGGAAGAGAGTAATTGTTACTTGGGATGAGCAGTATAAATAGAGCTATGCTTAACTTAGGCTTCATGATCAGCTACTGAAGCAGTGACTGAAATATATTTGATTTATGCTATTTATTTTTTCATCCCTCTATATACTTTCTCCATATTATCTTATATAAATAGCATTGTTGGCAAGAAATATTTTTGGTTTCAGATAGGACTGTGACCAAATTGAAATTATCAAATAATGACACACTAGCTGATGGGAAATTTTGCACCTCCTGATTTGAGAATACAAAATTTTGTTTAAAAGAAGGATAATAAATGTGCCTTAAGGGTGGAAATGATAATGACACACTGAATATTGTTGGTGTTTTCCCTGATCCACCTACACATCTATAATTAATTTTTAAAAACTCTTCCATCTACCCAGTTTTGCACATCTATTTCTTGCTTGGACCCTAGCAGATGCATTATTTGCAGTCACACTTTCCAAAGAATAGTATGTGTAAATTATGTAAAAATATTAAAGTTCCATTGAGATACTTTATTGTCTTAGTACAATATTTTCCAAAATTTAAATTTTTTTTCAAAATTATTACTATAGTTTTGAACCCTTTTTTAATTGAAAATTGTATACTGTGTTTTTATCACAGATTGTTTTGGTTTTGTGTTTAATTTCTTCTGTTGTTTTTTTTTATCTTCTGCTAGATTATAAAACAGATTAAAGATAGAGTTCATGCTTCATATTAATTCTCATAAAAGCATATAATTCAGTATTATTCATTTAGTAAGTGCTAGGTAGTGTCACAGATTTCATTGATCTTGAAACATAATCGAAATGAGGTATATTAGGAGGGAAAGACACTTGAAATAATCAGGTAAACAGCTCCTTCCTTTAAGATTTTATACTTTGGTTTGGAACAACAACAAAGAACAGTTTAGAGAAGAACTCTGTTGTTTAGAAAGACTGACACACTGACTTTAAGTATCCTTGTCAAGCGATATGACCATACACAGCCTCTAGTGTTCATGAAGAAGTCAAGAGATGATGACTGTATCTTACACATAAAATTTATTTGAATATTCAGAGAAAGAATGAATAGTTCAGGACGGAAGAAATTTTGCATGGTTCAATGAGTTTCTTAATCTCTATTTAGTCATTTATTTTTCCTCCAAAACTGTTTTTGTAACTTTCTGGAATGAAACTATATAGTAAGTATAATAGCTTTACTGTCCTAAATCTAGAATTGACTTTATTATAAAATAATTTCTTCAGTAGGGAATATGGCTACTTTTTGCATAGTAGTACTTCCAGTCTTCTCTTCAATTCTCATCTCTTCTCTTTCTCATTTGACTTTATATACTAATTAGAGTCTTGGAGCATTTTTGTTTTTAGACTATATTCCACTTAGGGTGTACAGAGTATATATTTTTCTGTTGCTGTGTTGTGGTAAGTAAAAACTTATTCTGTTGTGTGGTTACCAATTTGATAAACGATAAACATATTTATTTGTATTTTGGAAAATAAGGGTATTTTTTTTTCTTTGAATTCTCTTGACTTAATATTTAGAATTTGTGAACATTGACATGCTTTCAAAAGTCAAAACTATAAAAAGAGTATACTTAAAGAAGTCTTACCTCTATTCCTTACTCAGCCCTTTCCTTAATCACTCCTGTACAGGTAACAATTTCCCTATGTTTCTTGTCCTTTATATGAGTCTTTTAATAAATAAATTGACATATTTAACTTTCCCCCTTTTTTTCCTTGCACAAAAGTTAGCATATTATTTATTAATTTTTAAATCTGGATTTCATTGTTATTTGTGTATTCTTTTGATTTTTAATACTCACCATATGCTGTTTTTTACCTTTCTAGAAATTGCCTTGTGCCTTCATTGATCCTATTCTGCTCTTCATGAATTGATTTTTGTGGTTGGATTTTCCATATCCACTGGGATGAAAATATAAGTTTCAACTTTAAAACCTCACCTTACCAAAACATTAGTATAAGCTATAATGTGAATTTTTCCTTGGATTCCTGAAATAAAACGTACTTAGTGATGATCAATAAAAATATTACTGAATTGTTATTATTGTAAACATTCAGAAATTTATTATTGTTTTCTACTGTCTATTTGATTATGAAATTATTAGCCTTATAAAATCAATCTTGGAAGCTCTATAATTCTGAACATTTGGAATGATAAATAGATTATCTCTCACTTGGAAACTTGGTAAAAGTTTTGTCTAAGAGGGTGGAATAGCTTCTTTTAATGTAAAAAGAATTTATTTTTTTGAGATGAGAAAAATGACATTTTATTATGGAAGCAATTTAATATTTATAAATTTTATTATTTTTTCTTTATATTAATAAATGATTTTCAGGATATTGAATCTGTACCTCAATCTGTGTGTATTTCACACCACATCCACCACCAGAGTTCCATTACTACCAATGTACTTCCTGTTTCCTTCCTTCTCCCAGCTTCTGGTAAACTAGGTCTTGCATACTTGAATAGTGCTGTGTTCTGTCATTGTGTTTGTCTTGTTTCTTTATATTCCATATATGAATGAAATCATCCTGTACTTCTTTTTTCCTTTTTTGCTTATTTCACTTAGCATAAGCATATCTAGTTCAATATAGGTTGCTGTAAAAGGCATAATTTCATTTTTTTAATAGCAGCATATAATTTGTAGGAAGGATTTTAATGTGAACTTCTCTTTAAAATAATTACTATAGGTTAATTATATTTTCTATTTCTTTTACACAATTAAAAGTATGTATAAAATTATCTGTTTTATCTGATTTCCTATTTATTAGATTAACATTCAAATATTGTCATATAATAATTGCTTATAATATATATGGTTAGATTTTCTCTGCCCTCCTTCACTCCCTTAAACAGTATTGATAGCTTTGTCTACTTCATTTGACTTAAGAAAGTATTCCCTAATGTTTATTTTACCATCTCATTAATTTCTGCTACTTTCTATTGTTTGCTACCTTCTTTTTCCATGTGGGTTTAACTGTAATTTTTATAACTTTCTGAGTGAGATACTCATTTATTTCCAGTATTTGCTTCTAATATTGAACTTTTACAGCTTATTTCCCTTTAACTTTCCACTTTACTTATATACTCAAATTATGATATGTGTTAGTTATATTGTTATTTAGTTCTGAACAGTATCAGGAGTCCATTATGATTTCTCATATGACACTTGAACCACATAGAGGGATATGTGTGTGCATGTGCATATGTGCATTTTTTTCTTTCAAATATGAGTTATTTCCCCCATAATATGTGTTATTTATTATTATATTGCATTGTGATCAAAGAAAATGTTCTGTAACATCAGCTCTCACTCTCTAATTCTGGCTTTCTGTTCATTTCTACTGGTTGATTTTTTAAAAAAATTCAAGATTAGCTTTGTATAAACCAGCAATTGTATAATTTTTATATGATTCCTATTTTGAGAGAATGAATGTATTCATCAGTATAACTTGTCAAGTTTCAATAATATGACTCCAATCTCTATGAATGGAGAAACACCCTGTTTTTTTTATAGAGTCAAATTTAAGAATAAGGAACTTTCTGATATTTCTTGTTGCCTGCTATATTTAAAAAAACTCTACATTCATTTCCTCATTAATTTCATTTTAGAGATATGAAAGGTAGATATTATTATCAGATTCAGGAATAAATAATAATTGTCCTGTAGTCAAGATAGTTAGAAGACTTAGTAGTCAAATTCACATCTGCAAATTTTATAAAGCACTATCTGCTATTTTGCAATTATTCTGTGTCCCCTGAATCTTAGTCCAAAACAGATGAGTTCTTTTCTTTATTGTTTTATAAACAATTAAAACCACATAGGAATGCAAATGTAACCTAGAAATGACAATATAATGAGGTTAGTGCATGACTGGAAAATACTTTTTTGCTAATGAGTAAATATGCATAGAGAAATAGTTCTCGAAGAATAAAATTCAAATGAGAAAGATGGAGTAAATATAATGAGAAATTTGGTAATATTGTATGTTTTAGAATTAATTTCCTTGGATTAAGTACAGTTGGTAAAATTTCAAAGCAATGGTCTGTAAATTCTTGAAAAATAATTGCCTTATACTATAATTTTTACTGTTTCCAGTAATGCAGATGAGGGTATGAGTAAATAAAAAAATACTAAAGTTTTTTCTAATTTTAGGTGTCTTTTTCCACTGTGCTATTTTGTATTACAGATTTCACATTTGAAACACAACCATTACAAAGATTTTTTTGAATGCAGCTAACCTAGGACAAATGGCAAAAGAAGCTGGTTTTGACATCCATTTGTCTCTTGATTCTCATCCTATCTACTCTGAAGAGTGAACTCATTCTTTCCCCTATATTTCAATGTCTATATTTAAAAAGTTTCTTACAACCTTAAAACAGGAAACTTATCTAATTAGCCCTAGGCATTGAACAAGACAATCATAGAAGAAAACCAATAGTTTCGACTTCCTTTTTAATCATCTGCTTTTCTAGTTTAAAGATTCATGCATTGTTCAGGAATATTTTTCTTATTCTATAACAAGCTATTCAATAAGAAAATGCTGCTCATAGCCAATTTCTGTCTGAATTGTAATGTGGTATCTCACTGTGATGCTGTCAGCTGGTGCTGTGAGGCGATCAATAAGTAAGAGTGGTTATCAACTTCAAGTCAGTGATGTGAGTATCTGAGATGGCTGGTTATCCCCAAATCTGGTGCACTCAACTAGACTAAGAACTCTGTTGTTACTCTCAGGGTCCCCTATCTGTGACTATGTCTAATTGGCTTGATTTGTAATCTTATTGCATTGTGGTCTATGTCTGCCTTGACACAGTTTCTCAGATTGTGTGTTATATTTCCTCTTGAAGAAATACTCAAATATTAATCAGGAATGTCAACATTTACATTCACAGTTCACTTCTAAGTTTCTGACCAAAACATAGTACTCCAACTTGAAAATTTTATTTGGATATTAAGAGGGTACCTCAAACATGGAATGTACAGAACTGAGCACTTAATCTGCTTCAGTTATTAAATGTTGCTCAAGTGGGAATCATGAAAATTATCTTCAATTTATCATCTACTACTTAGTGACTTCTTTCTTTAATAGAATATGAAGTCTATAGGGACAGGGGCTACATCTAAATTGTTTACTATTGTTATAAAAAGTGGTCTGTGACTAAATTCTCCTAAAAGAAGTAGAGATAAATGATGAATAACAGTGACCTAACTATCAGAACATCCTTGGTAAATCCTGGTTCTGTGACTTACCATCTGAGTTGATTAACATTACCTACCCATTTTTGGTTTTTGAATAAAAATGCTGCTTACCTTATAAGATTGTAGTAATGATTAATTTAGATACCACATGTTAAATGCTTGGCACCTGGTAAACGCTAAATTAATGCTGACCATTAGATGGAAAAATCACAAAATGAGGGGACTCCTGCTGTATGTGGTTTGTATTCTTTATTTCTATGGTTTAACTGAACTATTGACAAATTCTTTAATTCCCACAGTTTTATAGTGAAAGTATAATGTGTTAATTTTTTTCTAGTCATCTGGAAAGGTTATCTATGCATGGAAAGTTAGTTTTAAACAAATGTGTTCCTGTAAGTGTTTTGCTGGGTGCATCTCGGTAGAGCAGTGGTTAGGTCAATTTCCTCTGAAGGAATACAGGTCACATACTCCTGGGTTAGAGTCCTGGGTTGGAGGGTTGGGGTGGGCGCCGGGGGATGGGGGAAACCAGTGTGAACAACTAAATAAAAATAAAATAAATATGCATTTTGTTCCTCTCTCTTTCTGCCTGCCTGCCTACTCACCTTTATTGTGCCTGTGTCTTTGCTTTAAAAAATAAACAGTATTTAACTTGAAGCTGACATTTATACTTCCTCATTGGTAAATAAAGCACTGCTTCTTTGCTACCAGTGTAAAATAATATGAATTTTTTCATGTGAGAATATATTTGTTCATATGCCAAAACAAAAATGCAAAATATATGGAAAAGTATTTATAATGAATTAGAAATTCCTGGATCACATGCCCAAATAATTTGTTATCATTCAACCATATTTGGATTAAATGAACCCCAGTCCCATGTAAAACTGCAAAATAATATTAACTAACCTCTCTATAATTTTAATCTATTAACATGATTTAAATTTCTTCTTTTCATTCTCTTTTCCAAGAAATGTCTGAAGTAAAAGGAAATGAAACTAAACAACTAACATGTAACTTAAATTCTAGAGCAAAGTATAGGCTATATATTATTTGCATCTCCTTATTATGCTGGCTGCCTGATCACATTTTATATTAATTTACCCAGTTTAGGAAATGAGAAAAATTAAGGTATTTAAATGAATTTCATAGTCATAAAGAGCAAAGTTCAGGCTACTTTAATTATATATTAGAAAACTTCCCTATTGAAAATTGATTTCATTTTATTGTATGAATAGGGGCTTTCAAATTATAAATGTTATAATAAACATTATTTTATAGAATAAAATAAGCTGCCCTCTAGTCTAGCAATTAAAGTAAATCAAAAAGTTAGACTAATAAATATAAAAACTACAAATAGAAGCAGTCGTAGTAATATTTTCAGATCCAAGAAACATTCAAGAAAAAGTTGGTTGAATGTATCAAGTGACCTACTGTGTATATAAATTAACTCTTCTTTTTCTAAAATTCTATTAAATGCATCCAGAAACTATTTTAAAAAGTACAAATTCACTAAAATAGAGAGTTCAGAAGGAGATAGCTGGCAGGGGGAAAATGTTTCAAACTCTTGCTAAATATGGAAAGTGATAATAATTCATAAAGCAAAGTAGTGGAAACTACAGCTTAAAGTTATAACAAAAATAACTGTAGCAAGAAGAATTCCATTTCCTTAACTGAATTCAGAATGGGCACCAAATAAAATGGAGAGTGCAAATAAGTCATGAGATTAAAAATACGATTGATTCCAATTCTGTATATAACAGATATATCATACCAGTCTGTAAGAGCAGAGTGACTGAAAACCAGGTGCTATTCCACAAAAGACAATGAATTTTTATTTTCAAAATAAACACAGAAAGTGAACTGTGAAGGACAAATACACTTCACATGGAAACCCTCTACTTTCTGGAATTTAGAGTTTCACTTAAACAACAATGGATTTGTACTATATATCACAAAAAAGGCTCAAAATCCAAAAGTATCTTCAATCCATTAAAAGCTATGCTTGTGTTTTGTTTTTCCTTTGTCTTAAATATAGTAAATGAGCACCTTGAAATGTGAAAGAAAGCACAAATAAAAATAATTGACTACTGAAAAAACAAAAAACTATCAGATTCTCTAGACTTTATGCTCAAAATGATTCATGAAATTTTCATTCCATGAAATAAAAACAGTAGGCTATAAACAAATGAAACAACAATAACACTCACCAATTTATTCATGTTCCAGGCTAGGAGATGTGCAGAAATATCAGAAACCCATCACAGCTAGATCCAAACTTATTAACAACTAAAATTAAGACCACAGAAGTTGGTTCTTAGCCGAAGAACAGAATCAGATGAGAAAGGATTTGTAATTCTGATTAGTAAAACCTGATGAAAACTGAGAAAAACATATGATGGAAAATACATAAATAAAATGCAACATATCTATGCTTAAAAAAAATCACAAGACTCCTAAAAAGAAAAGCTAAAGTTGCAGCATTGACTTCAAAGAAGAATAAAGCTGATTGCTTACTGTACATTTGAAACTACAAGACAATGTGAAATGACATCTCTAAAATGGTGAAAGAAACTAATTGGTATATATATATATATATATATATATATATGTATACATATGTTATATACAACGGAAGGCAATTTTTATGTATTATCTGATTCAATCTTTGCAGAAATTTGTGGGGTTAAGGATATAACCCCGTTTATAAAGGGGAAGTATATATGACTCCAGTAGGCTAAATAATGACCAAGATTAATCACCTGATAAATGGCAGTCAGTTAAATTGGTTGCAATTTTGTCTGACTTTAAAATCTATGTGTCAGTTTCTTCCTGATATATACTTAGTAGTGTAACTGCTGGCTATAGTTGGACATATGGCTGCGCAATTTTAAAAGGACATTTTTCCACTCACCTGATTATTAAGATCTGGTGTGTGAGATGTCAACAAAACTAATGTGTAACTACATTGCAACTGTCTTTAAGAGAATGATGAATAACTCTTACTTTATCCTTTTCCTTCCTATTGGCTAGAATGTGGGCATTATGGCTATATCTTAAATAATGATTGCATGTTTGATATACACATCACATTAAACATGATAGAACTCCTTTGGTGGTCATGGAAACACCCTACCCTTCTTAGAATACTTACTGAACTTTGCATGAAGAAGAATAAACCACTATCTTATTAATACTTTTGCTATTTGGGGATTTTCAATTACTTACATTTAACCTAATCCAAAGTGATGGACCAGATGATTCCATTCCATCATACTATTGATTTAACACACTGAAAATCCACTTTTAAATTCTTCATAGAAATTCCAGATATGAACTTGTTGCTTCTGTAAAAATAGCAGATTGAGAATGAAGCATCTAGTATATACATTATTATAATGGAATTTCAACATACCAAGTACATGTAACTTTGGGGACTTAATGCAACTAAGTTTCAACCTTCCTCTGCTTTCTTTTATTGTATTAATGAAGATGGATATCATTGTTGTTGATATATATACAGCATGCCAAGATTTAATGTCTTAATCTATTTCATGGTGCTTAACCAGTTTTAATTTGTCCACGCTAGGATGTCAAGAACTGAACAAAAGACATTTTAAGGGCAATTATATAAACTACTGAAGTTTTGTGAGTTGGAATTAAGTCAGAGCAGAAGCAATAACAGCTGGGCCAAACCCCAAAACACTAGAGGAGCTCCCTCAAAGGAGGACGTTCTTCCTTTGAAATGTAACCCGAGAGCATTGTCAGATACTGCCAGTTTTTGATGATTATAATAGACAAAATCTAATGGCTATACATCTTCATAACAACTGTTATTAAAATTTCTTGTGGAGAAATATGCAGTATGACAATATAATTTAAGACTCAATATGGTAGAAGATTTATTTGGAACCAGAAATCTTTGTTTTTGCAAAACAGCTTTCCTAGTTAACTGCACAATAGTTATTTCCTTAATCTACCTGTAAAGGAAAATAATTTATAAAGGCTCCCAGATTTGATATGAGAATTGATATATGATATTTATAAATATATAAGATATGGTTTATATTAAAAGCACTAGTGGTCCAAGAATATTACTTCCCCTATAGAGTTCCATAAATTCTAGGTGCACACAAAGATAGTTGATGAGGCTTCAGTTGCTTTGAAATCAGAGTTTGAAATTATTTGGATGCAATTTATTTGGGAGGTGATTCTCAGAAGTGGAAGTGAAAGAAGAAAAAGTAAGAGGAAAAAGTCAAATTGGTATGATATTGAACATCAATGGCATTGATCCTGGGACTCAGCCTTGCTGGGGATGAGAGAAATCACAGAGAATTTGCCTCTAAGTGTTCTCAAACAAAGAGCAAGCTGGGGAATTTATCCAATGACTGATCTCTTATTGGTTGTTGCTTACTGTTGGAGGCATTTACTCTCCTACACACGGAATTGTGACTATGTAAGGACTGAATAACTTTTTATAATTTTGGAGGCAGCTTCCAGGCAGATAAGCAGAGGGACACTGCCATGCTTCTGAAATATGCTTGGGAATTTTCACTACATCTACACTGAAATCTAATGAGTCAAGGGAATTTAGTCAGGACACCTAAAGGTCTGCACAGAGGGTCTGTGTGTGTGTATGTGTGCGTGTGTGTGTGTGTGAGAGAGAGAGAGAGAGAGAGAGAGAGAGAGAGAGAGAGAGAGAGAGAGAGAGAGAGAGAGAGAGAGAGAGAGAGAGAGAGAGAG